>JADQWA010000399.1:0-87500 GCA_018344505.1 Nebria ingens riversi
ATCAACAAATATGTATTTCAAAAGATGTTTAACAAAACATTTCTAAACATCAAAAGTCAACTAGGACATGTACCCTATGCGTTCTAAAGGCCTATAACTGTTAGAGAACACACCTAACATATTTGTAGGCATTCCTAATAGTGTATGCGTTAAATCGTGTACATCACGATATCTTTGTATAATATAAGCTATATTTATATCATTTATAAACCGGACTGGATCCCTGGAGTCCGGACTTACATTCTAAAATACCAAAATCATATTTTTTCTAACATATAAACATTTTAAGCATATAAATATAAATCTTACATTAACAATAAGAAAATTACTGTACGCTTTACCAAGTGTACCTTCCGGGTACCCTTTTAGTTTGTCGAGATCGACTGTTTTCGACGTAATTCGAGGTCGATCTCGTAAAATACGACAACCCTCCTCAGATTGTTCCATTTTATTCCGAATATATTTCGCCGAAAAATCCCCTTCGACATAAATAATTAATCAAAATCTCCAATCATAACAAATTATAATCAATTATCACCTGTGACTTCCCCTAAACAAGCAATCATATCTCCTCTGCGCGGGTCCATCAAAGACACCACCGAGGAACCAATTGCTAAAACCCCTTGTTGAAATCGATTTATCGGAATACGGTTCTGTATGAATTCATTCTCAAAATTTGTGATGGTTTCTTCCGGTGCAGTTGAACACAAACGTAAAGTGTGGCACTTGGATTTATTTAAACCAACTCTGGTTGATATGAAACGCAGCATTTCTTGAATAAATAATAAGAATTAGTTTATTTTCGAATTAATTTATAAACATTTTTGACTTTGGGATCCAAGGCTGGATGAATTTTAGGAGCTCGATTAGGAGTCTAGGATCGAATAAATTAATTTAGGAGCCAGGGTACGAATTCGTATTCCAGGGCTGGATAAATTAGATTTTGAGAATAAGATAAATAATTTTGTGAGTCCAAGGTCAGATAAATCATTTTAGGAACTTTGATTAGGAATCCAGGGTGGCTTAGATTATTTTGGAGGGCCGTATAAAATATTTTAAAGGTATGTATTAGATGTTAAGTAGCAAATAAATGATTTTAAAAGCTCTGGGATGTTATTGAGATATTTCAAATACAAATATATGAGTATTAATTGTTATATGTAATATTTTAAATACTGTTTGGTTGTGGATCGTCTCAAGGGGTTTTTAATTGAGATTTTAGAGAAACGGGTCATTAAAAAAATGAATTAAGTACATTAACAATAATTCTTATATTTTATATACATTTTACATTTGTGCCTCGTTACTTTGGTAATTTACTACATACAGTAGTACAGTTATTTCATTCATATGGCACAAAATCATGTACACTGGCGGAAAACTGTTTTGATTTATCTTTTAAAATTAAAACTATACCATAATTGATTCACTATTTCGTCTATAAATGGTGATTAAACTTAAAAAAAAAAAAAAAAAATACAACAGAGCCTCACCAATTTATAGGTGTAGGTCCTGAAATATCTTAAGACAACCCTACATAAGCACACACGACACTTAAGGGCCGCATTAAACAGAATACCAAAGCCCTTAAAGCAGTCACATTAATACGTATTAGACTCAATTTATTTAGAGCATCATCCTATAAAATGCACATTAAGGGCTGTCTTAAAGGCGTAAATGGGGCCACATATATATATATATAATGAAATCGGAAGACCTTTTCGAAACTAAAGACGGCCCTGTTTAACACACATACTTAGACATTTGGAAATATATATCTATATATATATATATCGATTAAAATACATTTACAAAATTCAGCGTTAGGGCTTCGCCCCCCCCCTCCTTCAAGGTTAAAATCAAAAATATTTATTTATATTATAACGAATGCTAGGATGTGTTTAAAGAGCCCCACCCCCCTCACACCCTTAAAAGGAGTATTGCTGACTTAAATATTAAAAATTGACTATTAAACTCAGTTCAGTTTTATACTATCTCCATTTTATTAGATTTTTCATTATTTAGAGGTGTATACGCGGGTGAATCCTTTCTTTTAAATGTAACATAAGTATAAATTAAGCTTCCGAAGACGCTTAAATTAATTCCAATAAAGTTAACAATAGAAAAGACATAATCGCCCCCTATAACCATGCCTAAATATGTTATAGATATATTCTTTAGACAGCCAATAATTGTTGTTGTCAGAGCTGAATTATGGTAAGTACAAACGATTACACTGTACGAAAGAATAAAGCCCATGACACAAGACAATAAAAATTGTATTAGGAACAAACGATTGTGCCAATCATTAAAATTATACGCGATCTCTAAATCGCCAGTTTGATACGAAAAACATATGGCTGGTACAATCATAAACAAAGAATTATAATACATAAGCCCGAATTTCCCGAGCTCTTTCGAGTCTAATTTCTTTTTCATATAAACCCCATTTGTCGCCGTGAAAAAATCATTTAACAAAACAAATATATAACCTTGCAAATTAAACGCTAAATCATTACTAGCAGCGATCATCGCGCCAATAATCATCATATAAACACTAAACTGAACGCTAAAGCTTGGTTTAACACCTAAAATATAGAATTCAGCGAACATCGTCATTAGAATTGAAAAGCGGCGTAACGCTGTAAACATAGGCAAACTCAACTCTTTCGTGCCGCCTAAACCGAACAACATATTACCGACGTATATGAGGGGTAGCGGCCATATTTTACCGAACGTACTTCGTTCTAGTGCTGGAAAATCGACGATTTTTAATTTTTTCGCGATAAATAACACCAAAACAGTTGCTGTCATTTGACCAAGAGCCAACACTTGAAATGACGGAAACTGAAATGATGTTAGAACCATTTTATTGATAACTGTTATCATAAATGAGGCTACGCCGTAAAATACGGCGGAAGCGATGCGTTTGTACATTATACTACGCTCTGACGTTGAATCGTCCAAACATTGAGCCACAGACACCATTTTTAGGCTCTTTATATTACTTTAAATACGAAATCAAATCATTTACACTCAATTAGGTACAATTAGTACCCAAAATTACACCACTTGTATTAACTACAAGTTTACAATTTACACGCGTTAAATGTATATAAAATCAATCACATTTTTATTAAAAACAAACATATGTCTCAAAGTCAATGTTACTCGTTCAAATCACACTTACAATTTAAATTTGGTACATTTAACACTACAACTGGGTTTAATAAGCAAATAAACAACACTTTCTAGTCGATTTAACACATACTAGTGTTAAATATTCATCTTAATCACAGGAAAGTATATATTTATAACCTATCTTTCACCCAATCGAAATTTTGTCTAAATACCACCACCAGGGCTGCGCCCCAACACCAATTAACAACTATAATACCGCAATCTACACTTAACTACTAAAATATCCACTTTTAACACACCGTAGTGTTAATAGCATAATCATCTTCGTTTAACAAACACATCACCTACACAGACATTTTAATAACATTTAATTTTTGACCACGTAACAAATAACTATTGCATTGTTTAACACAAAATATGATTAGAAACTATTAATATTGCTGAGTTATTAGTAAATTGACGTTTGATAATGCTGACATACATGATATTGCTGACAACCAAACATAACCTTCATGTCACCAGCGCCGTACAATGGGAATTTAAAATTAAAAATAGATGAAATCTTACCTATTTCGATTTTTCTTATATAAATCAGCGTGAGTTTAATGTATATGTTAAATAAATAAATAATTTTGACGTTTTATAGCAATGGTAAAGCGGTTGACGTTTACTTGTTCATTGGGTTTTGTATAGGTGGCGACACTAGTATCGTTTTCAGTTTCAGGAATAAAAACATCGATTTATTTAATGTTTTTAATTAATTTTAGAACTAAAAATGCAATTTAGATATACTTTTAAGTTTATTTTCTATATTTAAGTGCCTTTTAGTTTTTTTTTAAATTTAATATATATTGAAAGTTATATGCAAAAAGCTCATACAATATGAATTTTTAATTTGATTTCGTTATTTTTAAATATTTATTTAGCTATTGGTTTTGCTGTATTTAAAAATGAGAATTTTAGACGTTGTAGTTTAATTTGTAAGGGTCGTATACGGTAGTAAGAGTCTCTGAAAATATGAAAAAATTTAAACATTATTGTATATGCTCTGGATTCTTCCGGTCCAGCTCACATCCTCCGGGGACGTGTCCTTTCTTTTTGAATTTATAATGAAAAATCTCAAACATATACTATAAGAATGCCGGGCAACGCGGGGTGCACGGAGCGAGGGCTACTTCGTTTCAGAAAGCTTCGAATAATCAAAATCCTAATTTAATATTCGTCATTCTTCCCAATATGAAACGGCTACACAAAAGCGGCCATGAAGCTTCAAAAGCTTCACTGTTTACGGACTATTGTTTGAATAACGTCTTTCATAATGTCAATTATTATTATAGTGACTTTAAGACCCGAAATACCAAAGAATTTCAATTTATATCCTCGCAGAATTAATTTTATAAATTCTACCACACATTCCCAACTTGCGCTTGTATTTAAGCAACCAAACTTGCATATAAAAAATCATTTAATAAATATTGCGAATTGTGCAACTAAAGTTGCATATTAGAAATCATTTAGCAGTTTCTTAGGGAGTAATAATATAAATAGCTAAGACACACACATTGGGTTTGTAGTCTTGTAAGTCTAAATAGGATAATTAATCTCAACTAAGAAGGACATGTAACAAATGCATTTGCCTAGTGCGTGGTGGGGCAATCGCTTAGTTATACAGTTCCCGCCGCCACTGCTAGTTAGCTTAAACACCCGTCTTATTAACAAGATTGATTTTGGTCATTTGTGGCGCCCTAATTCGATGCTATTTACTACGCCACTGTTCATTACACAGGCCGCAATGTTGTTTACTTGTAACAGAAATGTGGGGTGGCAAAGACCACTGTAACTATATATCAATGTGTGTGGTCATCACCAACACACTTGATTTTGAATAATGTATGTTTGCGTATGATACTTTGCGCAATCAAATCAAATATGTTTTTAATGCATACATAATAAATCAAGAGTGCCACAGACGGATGGACAGACACATAAAACACATTGTTTTGGTTTGTTGAATCTTAAATTTGTGAAATAGTACCACGGCCCGTAAATATACGGCGCTGCCAAATGAGTAAGTTCCCGAAAAGCACGTCCTGCCTCGGGTATATAAAAGCTCCTCTCGTACTACAGCAGCTTCCATGCAGAGGCATATAGACCTGGCGTCGGTTTCTAGAATTAAAGAAAGGAATAGCCTTGTATTCACATACACACACACACACACACACACCCACCCACACACGTCCCAAGAGCCTATAAACATGCCCACATAAATTTGATGTTCTCTCGCCACGCCAACTGTTGAATATTGATGATAGCAGCTATCTTCTGCCTAGCTATCCTAGTGGTCACCTAGTGCTGACCTCCATCACTACCAAACGCTACCACATACACCAAAACGGCTTTAATCACTTTTTAAAAAATACTCACATCTGTTTCGACACATACTAATTTAGTGATTAATATAAACTATAGTTAAACAAAGTTAGACTTTAAAAAGAAAATGTTTATTAGTCTTAAAAGGCATTGTCCTAAAGTAAAGTAACCGGTTAAGAATTTAAGCTGTTTTTCAATTAAATAAAGTGTCGTTTTAGTTATATGTATTAGTGGAGCAAATAAAGTCCGTTTGATAGTGATGGTGGGTAGAACTAGACCTCTGACCACAAGATGACCAATGGTCTATGCGCGAAGTACTCTATGCGAAAGAGCTACAGCCACCAAATGGTAAGACATCGGGTCGCACTTCTCATCCGGGCATAGTCCATTTGTATCTGACCCGACCGGGTCTCGCCGACCATATATCTGCATTTCAAACGCGAAGGACTGGTTGCCGGACCACAGAGCTACCACCACCACCAGGTTCACATATACGAAGCGTTGCGTACTGTGACCAAATCACCCACGCATTCAAATATGCATAATCACGAATGGAAATTTAGATTTCAAGGTGTGCTGGTCACCCCTTCGGTCAAGGGTGGACATACGAGATATGGCGCATGAAATATTTGTTAATTCTATACGTTTATCAGCGTTATGGTTCCTCATACCGAATTGTACTTACATTTACGACTGTAGCACCCACAATTTTCAGCCTATCTAACTGAAATTTTATTTTCATACTAACAATACGTTAGTTATCAATCCTTGAAACGGGCAACTATATATCTAGACTCAATTTTCAGTATTGATTTGAAAACCACACACAAATTTGATATCATAGTACATTTAGGGCTGCACTGCTCACAATTTTCAGCGAATCCATCTGAAAATTTATTTTCATATTAACAAAACGTTAGTAAACAATCCCTGAAACGGGCAATTATTTACCTATACACAATTTTCAGTAATGATTTTATAAAGTTTTAAAACTATTTTACTGAAACTCTAGCGTCTATACATTTGATATCATAATACATTTAGGGCTGTAGTGTCAACAATTTTAAGTCAATCATGCTGAAAATTTATTTTCATATTAACAATAAGTTAGTTATCAATCCCTGAAACGGGCAACTCTGAGTTGAAATCGAGTTTTTTGAAAGTTTTGAAAAATATTTTGCCCACGGTATTTATTAAAGTACTCGACGCGAGCAGTACATTTGATCGTAAAAAGTACCGGTGCGCAGTGTGTGTGTGTGTGTGTGTTTATTTTCCGATGAACAGCAGCGGTCAGCGTTGACCATCGCGGTGGCAAATTGCTTGGAGCGCGTGCAGTTTGACGACGATAAATTAAAAATTGATGGCGATACCACACGCGGAACGACCCCACCGAGAGAAAGAGACCGAACACTCTAACGATTCCAACCCCCAGCACCTACCCCCACCCCCTCACCAATAAACACACAAACATCGAAAAAAAAGACATCTCATATCGGTCATCGATGAAACATGGTCTGACCAGCCGCTTTTTATACACTACAGAAGGGTCTAAGATATTTCATAATTCAAGTGTGGCGGCTTCGATTCCCTGTATAGTCATTTATACAAGTAAGTATCGCATAAGTCACTTTTAAGACTGGGTTAAGACGTTGTTTGTTGCATTGCATTGCAACAATTCGAATGATTATTTTGTGTTTTCGGAGGTGAATGCGTGCATAGGTTGTTTCAAACAAATGTTGCAACCAATGGAAGACGGAATGGCGTATATAGCTACACATGAACTTGAAGATATCTGCGCTAGACGGCAGTAATGTTGATTTCCCTGGAGCACCAGTGATACCACAATGCATTGCTCGCACTCACACATGGAAACGATTTGCAGTTTACCAGAAAATGACGTACTTTTTACAGTTACGTATATATTCAACTAGAACAAAAACACACTGAATAAATATATATATATATATATATATATATATATATATATATATATATATATATATATATATATATATATATATATATATAATATATATATATATATATATATATATATATATATATATATATATATATATCAACAATACTATACTTTCCAACACACACAGCAATAATTAATTAATTGCAATACAGTGTATTATAATGTATAGATTCCTTCGCCTCCTACCCCCTACGGTTGTAATAATAATAAAAAAAAAAACAGCACACTTGGTTTCATGTTAGTATTTGGAATATATAAATAATAAAGCACATATATTGCATGTCATTTTGATGATGTAAATACACAAATTACTAAGTCGTTGCTGTGAATTCTTAAGCAGCTTTCTTGTCTTTGATATCAGCCAACAGTTACCCGACTGATTGGTCTACCATATGATTGGCTATTCACGATTCCATATATTTATTCGGCCTTCTCCTGTATTGAGTTTCTTTGTCCATATATATATATATATATATATATATATATATATATATATATATATATATATATATATATATATATATATATATAATAAATATATATATATATATATATATATATATATATATATATATATATATACATATGTATTTATTTTATTTTATTGATCTTCTATGGATAAACTTAGACAGCTTCACGAATTATATTTGCACAGTTGTTAAGTCGCCATTATTGTGTTGATTGGTAGAGTGATTAATCTGGAAAGTGTACATATATACATACATATAAACAAATAACAAAAAAAAAAGTTCTTTCATGTGTAGAAGTAATAATAAATGAAAATGTTTGTCATTTAAAATTGTCAAACATTTATAATGTTGTTTTAACTGTTGTTTTATCCGAAATTTTAAAAGATACAATCTTTTATACGGTCATTTGAGTCACTTTTTTATGAGCTGATTAACAAAAAAGATATTTTGGATCGTAATTTATATATATATATATATATATATATATATATATATATATATATATATATATATATATATATGTTGACATGTAGTACCAACTTGATGGTACTGTAATAATGTTTCGGAATAACGAGAAATAATAATCAGAGCTAGTTAAGGTTGGTTATAGTTGCGGCGAACGTCCGCTAGGGCGGCGCTTTCGCGTCAGCAACAAGCTTATAATATTTTAGCCTCAGAAACAGGCAGTTATGCTCGCTTGCAATTACGAGCTATCCAAAGCACTAATTACTGCTTTATTATGATTAGCTTTCGGCAGTCAAAGCGCCACCAGAAGCAGAGCTTACACGAGGCTTAACTGGTTCGCTCTCTTGTGCGATATTATCAAACATCATTCATATATTTGTCTCGCGTTTGCGATGGATTTTCGTTGATTTGATTCATTAACTATTGATAACTGTTCTCCACAACTAATAATAACCTTGTTATAATAGTATTGTGTGTGTGGTGATTGCACCACATACACACACACACACATACATATGATACCCAACCTGCTAACCGATTTGTGTTCGAAGAAATTGAAAGTTTTACTGAGAATACACTCGGATGCACACACACTCAGTCACTCGTTCATATGTGTGAGATTGAATCACGCGATTTCAAATTATATTTCGATTGATTTTTGATTGAATTGATTATTATTGCACGGTGTAAGTTTAAAACCATACTTGTCCAACAACATCCATATATATATATATTAATGTGTGTGTGTGTCGGTGTGTATATGTGTAATAATTGATGTATAAAAAATACAATTTTGGTTGATACAAACACATCATATGACAATGTGAGGAAGTATGTATGTACATATATACAAACACACACAACACAGATACATACGCAAATGATGATGGGAATACGTAGTGTATATGCCAACACAACACACATACATATATATTGGGTGGTCAGATAGCCATAGCATCATAGAGGGTGTCACAGTGGGATACAACGAGTTATACATTCCATATTGACTGTAAAATGGGTCATTCTGTAAACAACATACACCAATTCCATATGTATGTATATTACATATGTGACGTCACGTCATACCCACTCTAAACAGACACCCTTTGCTTGCAACAGTATATACAATTCACACAAAAACCTGTGTTATCCTGATAACCATACACAAGTTATAATACAAAATACATTATCATTCACACCTATTCCTATTAAATGGGGTGACAAAAACCATTTATAATAAGCATATAACATATATAAGAGGTTTTATCACCCGTATTTCTTTAGTAAATTTGATTTGAACGTCATTTGTGGGTAGATTTGAAATTAAATAATAAATAGAATCATAACTAACCACGTTGAGTATCATATCGTATATATATTTTTTTATATTATTAGTTTAATAAAATTGAAACAAGTAACTTTGCACACGCACAGGCGACACGATTTTGTTTAGTTTACCACTGGAGATTGCATGCAGACAATTTTTAAATAATCAAATTTAATATTGAATATACCTATTTTTCTTTTTTTTAAAACTTCTACTCAATATAACTGTTTGTATATATATATATATATATATATATATATATATATATATATATATATATATATATATATATATATATATATACATATATATATATATATATATATATATATATATATATATATATATATATATATATTCTGGTTGCGGTAGTAGTAGTAGTAATATTTCGTCTCAATTCCCCGATCGACTCGAATCTTCTTCGTCTTGTTCCCTCGCCCTATAATAATAATAATAATCTATACAGCGTTATAATAGGGTATGAAAGGGTTACGTATACGTACAAACCCATTTCTCTGGTGCTATTGCTGCTGCTAGTAGTGATATTGCTGTTATGATTGCAACAGTTAATAATTCATCAAGTAATTAATGCAAGAAATTACCTATTATGTGTATTATTCGGCAAAGTCTCTCTCTCTCTCTCACTATACGCAAGCCAAGCACAATAATAATTGTGTGAAATACGGTTAGGCAACCCACCATGTATGTATGTATGTGTGTTTGGTTGTTATATTAACCGTATATTACTACAGCAAACGTTACGTGTTCATTATCGAAATGGCTATTTGTTAGTGTTTATTACTTCATTCTGTAGACATTTTCGCGGTCTCAATTGTGTTCGATACATTTAATAACTATTACTCGATCAAACTAAAATATGATACTATCTATTTTTCACTCGTTTACAACGTTTATTCAGATATACAGACGTATATATGACCACGAGTTGTTTTTTAGTCTTAAATCGACGTCTTAGACGTCATTTTTAACTATAATATAACTAGTTTATAAATAATATATATTTTTTGGATATAAAAAAGTCATGATCTCGACAGATAGGCCGAGGAAACATAATGCAATGTCCACAAAGTGTAACACAAGCTAATTAGTTGCAAAAACGGATTAAAAGTTTCATAGTTTTGCATAAAAGTTTATAAATAAAAACAACCACACACACACACACAAAAATAACCCCTCTTATACTTAAATCCACATTTAACTACTAATTTAGAGCATATCGCAATTGTGGTGTGGCTATCAAGTATACATACATCTAGAGCCATGGATATCACACACATACAATTATGAGCGAGTAAAACAAAGATAGCCTTAGCTTGGTTGGTTTCTTTAAGAAAGAGATAGTTCATGGGCGGCGGGTAAGGGGTAAAAATACGCACCGACCGACCGACGATAGCATAGTAGCCTATCCCCGCTCTACGTTTCATGAATAATTGATGGGGCGGTGCTCTAACAATGACGTAACAACAATCGCACCACTCTCCATGCACAGATTGGTGGCAGCAGGGGCCGGGGAAAGATCACAAGAAGCAGCGAGGAGGGAGAGGGAGAGCGAGAGCGGCGGTGGCGGCGGCATACGGCTCCCCCATGTACCAGTAACGCAAGCGCCACCGGCCCCCCTTTGTGAACGAAGCATTCTAAGACGAACGAAATGGTGGAGTTGCCTTGGCCAAATATATAAATTATATTTTCATTAGCGATTACTGAAAAACTAAAACACATACAAAGTTACAAGTTTCAGAGATTAATTAATATACTCTTGACAAGTTAGAAATAAATTTTCAGCAACATTTACTGAAAATTCGTAATACTACAGCTTTAAAAGTTTAAACTTATTTAAATTATTAATTATGCTTTCATTAACAATTACTGAAAAACTAATATAGATATAAAGATATAAATTTCAGAAATTAATAACTATATTCATGACAAACTGAAAATAAATTTTCTGTAGTATGTTGAACTGAAAATTGTATGTTTTTCAGGACTAAAAATAAAAAGTGGGTATCCTACTTAAACATTTCATTTATAATTACTGAAAAACTGAAACAATAAAGTTGTAACTTTCATAGATTAAGAAATATATGTTTGGCTACCTGAAAATAAATTTTCAGTTAGATTAACTAAAAGTTATAAGTACTACAGCCTAAATGGTTAACATCCAACAAAATTAAATTCCGCTTTTGACTCTTACGCTTATAACATTTACAATTTTTGATAAATCTAGCTGAAAATTTATTTTCAAGTCGACAAAAGTACAGTTAATAGTTCCTGAATTGCTCAGCTTTATATGTATATTAGTTTTTAAGGAATAAATATTTAAAAATTGTATTAATTTATTGGATATATATATATATATATATATATATATATATATATATATATATAAAAGTGATTTAGTTAACAAATCCAATAAGTAGTAAGAAATCTATAGGATATATATATGTATCCCTTTAAAAAAAAAAAAAAAACGCTAACATCACTTATGATGTAAAATATTTGGAAAACTAAGCTAGGAACGAATGAGAGTGATCTGATAGCAATTCAGCTGCCGAAAAAGAGCATCAATTTTGCCCCATGGGGGACGGATGTCCTCTAGAGGTTTCAGGGGTGCTGTGCCCCCTTTAACTTGCATCAAAAAGCGCACCAGCCTACTGTGACCTCGGCTAATAGAATTTATATATACTTTACCGGGATTAAAATTATTTAAGGGTGGTACAACATCAGATATGTTTGTCATATGATGATTTCTAACTCAGGGTATATAAGGGTAACATTTTATTGACGACAATTCTTAACACCCTCCTCCCCCCCCCCTCCCGCGCCGCACTCTCTGTTTAAAAAGAATTACAATATCTAGTAGGTTAAAGATAGGTATAGAATATTTTCAGTGGTAAATAATAATTTGATATCAGAATCTGTCTCCCTTCTGTAAGAGTGCATTGTCAAATAGTGACAGGGTCGAAGGGCGAAAGATTTGTGCGGCAGTCAAGTGTGATGACGCGGGTTCGAAGCCGGGTCTCTGTACTCGCAGCACCGTGCTCTACTAAATTATACAATAGTCTATACATTCTGCATGAGACCGTTAAATGAGATGTTTAACTTGAACTTCTCGGTGGCCACAGCACACCCCGATCAACGGAATTATTATTATTATTATTTACTATTTCGACAATGACTTTATACGATACTGCTAACTAACTAACTGTGGTTAAATACTTTTATTCCTTCTTCACCTGGAAACAAAGATGAAAATAATAAAAAGTTCCACGTTCACTTTAGTATTTGTTTAGGGCGACGGTGCTGCCCTGCCGTCGAATGGACGCAAACTAGAAAACTACTTTAAAATAATTACAGTAGTGATTGGCGGCCGATGTCTCTTGAATGTCCCTAGAGACCCTAACAAACCTTACCACACAACTTCTAGAATCGTTCGTCGGAAATGTTATCTAAGTGCTTCTACGAGTATATACGTGTGTGTGTGTGTGAAAACAATTTCAACGCCTAAAACAGGCACTAGACACATTGTTTATTTATTTTTTTTATATGTCACGAAATTAAAACAATAAAATATACAAGGGAAAAAACAATTAACCTGCTCCCCCCCGCCCACCCCCCTTCCCCTTGGACGAGGGTTTGTTTTTTTAATTATGCGTTCTCCCCTTGTTGTTAAGACCGCTGATAAGCATATTTAAAAGCGTCATAAAGCAGAAATGATTAAGAACGTAACGCAAACATAATATGGAAAAGGTTGTAGTCGAAAACAAGCGAGTGTTGTTTGCGGGGTGAGAATTGTCTTAAGTTGGTAACGTGTATATAGTGAAAGCCGTCAAATTAAAAAATTGGCCCCATAAAACTGTTTAAAAGTAATAAAAAGAAATGAAATAGTCGGTAGGACAGGTAGCGCCGCTGTGGGACGGTACGGGCGAGGCGTGAAATTCATAAAGTAATATTTCTTCTCGCGAACTGGCCTCATGTTAGATTCATGAATGCGAAAGAACTTAACCGGTAAATTAAGAAATTAACGTATTCCCACTTGCATGGTTTATTGTAGCGTTTATTTATTCATTCTGTGGCGAGAGGAGAGAGAGAGATAGCAAAAGATGTTCTGTTAGTGTTAGTGCATGTATGTATGTGTGTGCCAGCAAATACCTAGCCTATACGATGCATTTAGCCACCCAAGGCAACTTGTGTAACATTTTCAACCGACCGATGTAGTGAATCATATATACTGTATTACCGACAGTTCGTGAAATGTCATGTCGGACTTTTTTTTATTAAGCCTGCATGCACGTAATCAACTCCTCCCCCCTCCCCCTTCCACCCCACCCGCAACTATAGAACCATCCTCAGAAAATATCCTGATTCTCGTCATTATCCTTCACCAATAGCTGATCAAGTACGTCTAAAGCTGTAGCAGCCACAATTTTATTTCCACATTAACAAAACATTAATTATCAAAGCCTGAAATCGACAATTATTTATCCTTACCCAATTTTCAGCAATGATTTTATTAAGTTTCAAAACCACTTCACTGAAACTAGAGCTAGTCTATAAAGCTGATATCATAATACATTTACGGCTGCAGCGTTCACAATTTTCAGCGAATCCAACTGAAAATTTGTTTTCACATTAACAAACACATAAGTTATCAACTCCTGAAACGGGCAACTATTTAACTAAATTCAGTTATCAGTAATGATTTTTTTAAATTTAAATTACATTTTACTACTTATAAAAATTAGTTTTTCCACGATTTAAACCCCCCCCGACCAACCCCTAGATTTACACACACACACATACAGAAATAAAAATTGTTTAGTAAGAAACATTACTTACTTCAACCTATATTAAGTGTTGTACCGAAAACTTTTAACTGTTCCCCTTTTTACGCCCCCCCCCCTCCGCCCCCTCCCCCCTCGCTATCATGAAAAAGTAACATTACAAGCGTATAATGTCGTCGACGAAGATGCCCTCCACGTAGTAATTTGGCTGTCACTAGCGCCACGGACAGCCTAACTAAGTAATAATTAACTAGTTGCTTCATTATGCATAAGGAAAAGGCGAGAAGACAGTTTCCCAGAGGATGTTCTGCAACGACGTCCAGGAGGCGGAGGGCCAACCAGGTGTAATTATATTCAAATCATATCGCGAGGAATTACGCTTAAAAAATTATTTAGTAGTAGGCTGTGACTCGAGAGACATGTGTACGATTTTTCTTGCAACTTTTATTATAGTAGGTAAAAATATTGTTATTTAAATCTTGAAACGAAATGGTCAAGTAAGAATAACTTATCAAAGACGTACGGTTCATTTTTACAAACAAACAAACAAACAAACAAACACGTCTTTTGCTTTTAACGGATTATTTCTATGTACACGTAAATATTTATTTAAAATGTTGACGCCAAAATCACTACTAGTATTTTGATTATTTATTTACAGAGCTGGACGCATTGGTGCTTGCTTAAAATGTTTAAAAAAAAAACAAACTACAAATATCCGCTTAAAACTACCAGTTTTAATAATCCCAATAATATAGATTAAATATTAGTTTAAACATAAAAGCGAAACACCATACAGCACCGTATCCACCGAATTAAACATTTTTCCCAATCACATATCCATTTGCCAGCTAATCGGATTGGCCCCAGACCTCCCCCCTGGGTGCCTTCGAGTAATCGCACTGGCGGTCTTTATCACCCCACATCTCAACGCGACAAGATCAAAGCGTAAACATTGAAAATTAAGATGAATCTCGGGTTAAAAATGAAAGAAATATTGTAAAAGTCGTTTTAAAATGATCAAACTGGTTAAAAATATAAGGACACATATGTATAGCAGTAGGGGGCCGTATGATATACTAGCTAAAGTACAGGGTGGGGTTCATTGGAAACAGATTAGTGTAAAACACAGGGGCGGGTAGTGGTAATTTGATAATGCTTTACTCGGCAAAGCCCCTTGGGGTCCATGGGGACCTGTGCCCCCTTAGGGAATTGTCGTAGTGACGGCTCTGCCCTTTGATTTAACATATATATATATATAATTTTTGTTGAACTCTAAGTTCAGGACAACTCTAGCAAGCTGCCATAACTGCTTTACTGAAAGTAATCAGTTAGAAAACTATTTTACTGAAATTTGCGTTTACAAATACGTTTAAGGCTACAGCACCCACAATTTTCAGCGAATCCAACTGAAAATTTATTTTCATACATACACTATATTAGTTATTAATCCCTGAAACGCGCAATAATTTAACTATATTCAGTTTTCAGTAATGTTTTTTTACTTTAAATAATAATAAAAATAAACCTTAAAGACTCAAACTAACGTCTAGAAATTTGATAAAACTACATTAGGGCTGTAACACCTACAAAGCGAATCCAACTGAAAATTTATTTTCATACACACAATATATTAGTTATTATCCCTGAAACGCGCATATCTATATCAGTTTTCAGTAATGATTTTTTTAAATTCGTTATACATTCGCGAAAAATCGTAATAATAAATATTATAAGCATATATATATATATATATATATATATATATATATAAAAAATAAAGGGTGAACATGACCCTGTAAAATATCAAACCTGTTTTTCTTCCGGTCCGAAATCCTATCAATCCTTGCGTCCCGAAGGATTAGCAAGGCTTTATTCATTGTAAAATTGACTAGAAAATCGTAGCCGCGGCTACTACTATCCACTTAAAAGTGTGATGTAAACCTCCCTTCAATAGGCAACCCTTGCCTGAACCCTCTTTTCCGTAGGGGTGGGGAGGGAGGATCATCTTTCTCCAACACATGTTGCGAATAATGTTTTCCTCTGGTGTGCTTAGACACCCTTGTTTAGTGTATATTGTACGCAGACCTACGGATAATGAGTGTAAACACTAATGTATCAAGTGTTAAATATTTTTTAAGTTTCGAAACGTATGAATACTTTTAAAGGGGGCGGGGTCATACCTTGTATGGAGCCGGTTTATACACGAATCTATAATGTATAAGCGATTTTCGTTCCGAAAACCATATATAGTCCTCTTGACGTTTGTATAACTGACGAAACTAACCAAACCTAGACAGGCTGCTATGAGCAAATCACACCGGAGCATGGAATTGCTATTTTGGTCCAGTATTTGTGTGGTTACCACCGATCGCTCACTCGTTCACACCATTTTATAAACAACCACCGGTTTTTTGCTCGCTTATCTAACGCTGCTGAGTTGTCTAGATACGCGAAAAAACGATTTACTACTATAAATCCAACTCACCGTTTTGATATTCGCGTACACATTGCGTCAATGTTGTCTTTGAATATACATCTATGATTATTTCAACTATTATTACTCACTTTAAAGCATCGAAAAATGTTTGTGTCAATTTATGTTGATCAATCCTAACCTCAACGGACACGTGTTCATGTTTCGCGCTTTTACGTTTATTGTTTTCTACATTTTCGCACTAATTGAATGTCTACTCAAAAAAGTAATAAAATACTCAAAAGACTGTAAACACTTCAGTGTCCTACTATTCTTAATAGTTGACACTACAAAAATCTCACTTCTATCACCTTGAAACTCGAAACAATTATACATATAATTAACTGTTGCTGCAATGCACAGGTTTAAAAACAAAGAATATAATTAGCATTTTTCACTAAAATGCTTTTTCAACCACACTAGAACGAAAATACAATAAAAATAATTACTTATAGTGAGCAATTCCTATACTCTATTCCACTATGTTTCCAAAATATATATATATATATATATATATATATATATATATATATATATATATATATATATATATATATATATATATATATATATATATATATTTCAACAGCCATGTAGATTTAGGGCTGCAGTGCCCATAACTTTCAGTTAATCTTGCTGAAAATTTATTTTTAGATTGATGAAGTGTTCATTATCAATCCCTGAAATGGGTGATTTTTTATCATAGTTCAGTTTTAAGGAATTAATTTTTAAACTTTAATATTGTATAATGGTTGACTTGGAAATTAATATTTGTTACTATTTTGATCGTTTTATACGTTTAGGACTGTAGTACTTAGAAATTTCAGCCAATTTGGCTGAAAATATATTTTTATATTGATATAGTGTTAGTTATTAATCTTCAGAGATTTACGATTTTTATTGTCGTTCAATTTTCAGGAATGAATTTAATTAAAACTTTGAAATATAATATAGTACAGCTCAGTTGTTTAGTGCTCTGAAAGTTGTAAGTAGATGAAAAAGTGGTGGGACATAGAATAAAGTGTTAGTTGTAGATTGGCTACCGTATGTGTATATATATATATATATGTATATAGTACAGTGGCGTAGTATATATAATGTTGGATGGAGCCTCATGGCACCGCGTCCACTTTGCATGTGACAGCTTGACAGCAAGGCGCATGCTTCATAATTTATTCAGGAGTGCTCTGGCGGGCATCACGCGTACTAGTCAATCACAGCACCGAGCACTCCTCTCTCAAACCCCAACATCCTGAATCACAGACACTGACTGAAAGTTAACATACTTGAAATCGCAATTCTATATTACATATATATTTAATTTTCTTATTTTTAATTCCAAAACATTTTCAATTAAACCATCGCCACCACCATGTCCATCTCAAGACATTACCTTTCATACACATATAGTATATGTATGTATGCATCCAAAGAATCATAGTCAGTTTCGTATATTGTAACAATCAATGTATCTCATTTGGTGGCACAGTCTGTCAACCATTTGAATAATAGAACAGCTCGTTACGGGTTTCGCTGTCCGTCGTTCTCAGAGGATCACACCAGAAGTGGGGTGGTGGTGGTGGTTCAGCACCAGGAACAACGAGCCCAATTATACACATGAACCATACCATGAGGAGGTAGACTACATTATTTGTTATGCCAACATATAGTACATACAATTCAAGATAAAATATACGCTTAAATTAACATTATTGACACTGTTAAGAGGGAACTTTAATATTTTTCTATATATATATATATATAAATAGTAATTAGCTAGAGTGTCAATTATGATTGAAGTTTTTGTGTTATATAGTATGATTGATTTTTAGTGCGTTGGTGTAGCATCATACTATATGCAATTATAGAAATAACCACCACATATGTATATGTTGTAGGGAGTATAGCTATCAATCAAAATATGACATACAGGGACGGGTTAGCCCATGAACACCGTTTGTAGAAGTTAATTTTTGAGTGCTAATGTGTATGTGTCTTTAAGTTTAAGCGTATATACATATATACACGCTAGAGTAAGTATTTCCTCCGGTAAAGTGTGTTTCCGGACAGTGGTTTCCGGTGGTTAGGTAGCAGGTGTCCCCTGCATTAGCATGAAATATTTTAGTTGTTGAGAAGAGATTATTTTTAAGCGCTGCTATGCGCCTGTTAAAAGGCAACCTCCATTACGCAAACCGAGTTACCTACAGCGCCACCAACCACTAATACTTAACGGAAACTTTACGAAATACAACAATTACCCGCAAATTATGACAAATAACCCCTGTATGAATTATACGTGTATAATTACACACCAATGATTAATCAACTTAATTTATATAGCACTTAATTAACAAATATTTCAATTATAATCATACAGTGCAGTTTCACTTATTTGTACTAAAAATGAAAAATTATTGTCAATTTCATACATACAAACAAGAAATATGACTTAATTAATATTTATTCCACACCATTCTTCATTATTTTGCCCCTAAAATTAAATACTCAATTTATTTAAACCCTTTTCTAATATTTATTACTACTTTAGACCCAAAATTGCTATAAATCCTTTTAGAAACAACAAATAGACTGTTATAGAATATGTTTATTTAAGTTAGTAATATTTTGTTATTAGAGGTTAATATGAATGAATATTAGTATAGCAATAGTTTTGTTGTTACGTTATGCGTTATATGTGGGGCACTTGAAAACATATGTAGAATCCCCTCTGTTCCCGTAGAAGCTTAGTGTTATGGGGAATGGAAAAAGGAAACAAACAAACAAACATACATAGCCCGTATGTATACCTACTTGAGTCCCCCATAGTCCCGGAGGACCCTTCCGGAGTCTATTGTGCGCGCAGCCCCTCCCGCCGAGGATAGTCTGTCATATTGTTAGCGATACCCAAGGATAAATCTTTCTTTTATGCACACAAATTATATACAAATATTAACTGTTATTGTTACCAATACACTTTCAATTGTTTACCACTTTTTAACAATAGAACAAAGATATCTGATTCATAAACTGTTTCGGTGACATTTTAATGCTACTTCTGAACTCTTCCAAATAGACCTATAAAACACACACACACACATATATTTCTACAAAAATATAATTAACTCACCGTTCCAGTTTGCACAGCAGCTCTAATAGTGACCGTCGTATGTATGTACATACATTTGTCACACCACAGTTCACTTGAGTGGGAAATGACGTGGTGTGGTTATAGTGTTAGTTCCAGTGGATTAACATCAAGATTTTATTCTGAATGTATACAGGACATCTCAACTATGTATTAGGTGTCAAACTGAATGTACAACTTATTATTTCTTTTCTTTTTTTTTATAGATAATACATTATTCTTCTTATCTATCACTAGTGTAATTAGCCTCTAAATCACTAAATTACATTATAAAAATGAGCTCCTAATCATCACTATTTTCAGTGATAATAGTTTTCGTTTCAAATTCGACATTTTACAAATAATCTAGAAACTATTCCCCCTCGACCCCCCTGCAAATATATCAAACCCTTTAGTGGTGACGTGACACCTTAAATAATTAGGATAAATTGTTTATTATTGCTCCGAAAAATATTAAAACATTTAGCAACTTGTAACATCTCTGTTACGTTGCGGAAACATGTAGTGGTGACTAAAATCTCTATAAGTTATTAATAGCAAAATGAATATTGTTAAATAATTTATAGTCACAACTAAAGGGTTCTTAAATGTTGATTTTTATTCCTCTCAAGTTGTGAAAAGGTAAACAAAAAGAAAGAAAAAGAAAAGAAAAAACAGCATATAGAGATTAATAATAAAATGTCGAATAACTAATAGGTAATAAAAGTTATTTACAGTAATATTTGGTTTCGCGAGTGGACCATTGAGGCTGTATCATGATATGTAATAATTATTTTCATTATTATTTTGTTGCTTTATTTATCTAAACTAATTATTGGTGATATGTGTAATTTACCCTGTTAAAAATTAGTTTAAACCTTCCCCAAAAAAAAATAAACCCATTATTCGATTATGTAAGCT
This sequence comes from Nebria ingens riversi, assembly GCA_018344505.1. NCBI lineage: Eukaryota > Metazoa > Arthropoda > Insecta > Coleoptera > Carabidae > Nebria > Nebria ingens. The sequence continues at coordinate 21,078 of JADQWA010000399.1, forward strand.
TATGGTCCCCCCTATTAATTCATTCATTAATTCATTAATTAATTAATCTCACTTTTACTAAAACAATTTTAAATAATCATTTGTGCTAATTTTGTTTCATAATTCTATTTTGGTTCCACAATAGTTTATTCCACTCCCATCTATAACTTAGAAAGGGGGCTTTGCGATTTTTTTTTTTTTAAATAATTTATAAACTATTATTAAACCAAAAAAAATATAATATAATAATAATTTAATCAAAATATCTAACACCATTCTAAATTAATATTGCACATAATTTTGTTTATTTAATTCATATATATATATATTTGAAAATATAAAATAAAAATATTTATCACAATGTTTTTGTGTTTGAAATATTTGTGACTAGCTTCAATACTGACGTTTCTTTGTTAATACTAAGTTTAGAGCAGAGTTGTCTTAAGGCTGAAAGTGCCTTCAAGGTCTCAAGGGCGTGAGAATTTATTAGAGGGCCCTATAAAGCCAACTGAAGACAACCCTGGTAAAGGCGTTATTGCCAACAAAAGATGATTAAACTTTCTTAGTCATAGTATTTTTTGTTGAGCGCTTGGAAATTTGGTTTAAACATTTTAAATTGTGATCATTTTATTATATAAAACTTGGAAAATCCCCACGACTATGTATAAGAAAGCTTAAGAGAGAGATAAAGAGATAGAGATAGAGCTAGGGCCACTCCAGGTTTCGTAAAACTACCCCCCTTAACACTAAGTTGTAGGTACAAAGACTATTAAAGTTGCGGCGACACTGTTTAGAAATTACTTCTCTAAATCATATTTACACAATCGCGCACATTTGTTTTTTTTTCTTCTTTTTTTAGTTGTTTAAAACAGGTTTTTCACTATATATATATATATATATATACTATGTCCCTAGTAATATTTACATTTGTGGGTCCAATTTTTGTGTTTGTATAAAATATATGTACAGTGTTTTGTAAATACGTTTTACCGCTTTGAAATGATACAAATAAATGTATTAGTCTTTGGGTTTTGTTTTTATTAGTAAATCGCGATAAAGTGAACAGACGATTCACTTTGAAGCGACCTAATAATAATAATGACGTAACTCACTGGGCAAATGCAAAACCGTACCCAACATCCGGTCAGTGTTGCGCGGCGAACTTCATACGTTTCTGCTTCTGGCGCTGGTTGCAGAACCAAACGCGCACCACGTTCTTCTTGAGGTCTAGTTTCTCGGCGATCGCGGCAATCTTCTCGCCGGACGGCCGCGGCTGCACCGCGAAATACGCTTCAAGACTGCGTTTCTCAGGCGCCGCTATCGAAGTCCGCTTCCGTTTCTTCTCCCCCGCCGGAAGAACACTCGGCGCGTCAGGGTCTCGTCGTTTGTTTTTAGCTTGCGCCTCCGCCTCCTCCAACCACGCTTGCAATATAGGCTTCAAGGCTATCATGTTGTTGTGCGATAACGTCAACGACTCAAAACGACAAATAGTGGATTGACTAAGAGCACCTACCCCTACGTAAAGACAAACTTACATAATGTTATGTTATGGCAGTACCAAGAAGACATTTGTATAAATATAGATAAATTCACACTCATACGTATATACATATATATATATATATATATGTGTGCAACAAACACCCCCAAAATCCTCACCTGGCAGCTTCAAATTCGCTAACGCTTTTCCCACATCGGCCTGCGTCACTCCCAGTTTGATTCGTCGTTGTTTAAACCGCTCAGCGAACGCTTCCAATTCCCGAGGATCAGTGTCGCTATCGGGATGCAACCCGGCAGCCGCTGCAGCCGCGGCAGCAGCCGCCATCGCAGGGTGATGGGCGCCGGGGTGACCGCCATGGTGGCCCCCATGGTGACCCGGTGCGTTATGCCCCGACAGTGGCCCCCCATGGTGGTGGTGATGGTTCATAACATGGTTCATACCATACGAGTGCATATGCGATGTAGGTCCATCGGACATTGGCGTCAAGGTGGTCATGGATGATGTGGAGATTGGGTCTAGCATTTCTAAACCGTCCATGTGACCCATCTGGAAGTGGATTTAAGATGGAAATTGAAAAACACGGATTGTGATACACGTTTTGTACATCCTGCGGGCTTTATCCTTTAGTACTAGTAGTAGTAGTAATTTTTTTTTTATACCTAGTTGCAATAGTTATTTAAATTTTTATACCCAATATTGGTTCTAAAGTAAACTTTTCGAAATAATAAATTCGTATACAACAAAATAAACTGACCATATATGTTTTACAAATATACACAGTAAACAAAATAGTTTCGGATGAAAAAAAAATTTTAAAAAAATTCGGTTTGCCTGAAACAGATTATGATGCAATTTTTTATTTTTTTTGTGAAACAGCTTCATTAATTATTCATTAGGAAAATACAAAAAAAATAAAAATGCTTTTATATATTGTATAAAAAAGTTTGAATAAAATTCAATGTTTCGATAATAATAATAAAAAAAAATCAAAAATAGCTATTTATAGAAGTATATAAAAATAATTAAAAAAACAAATATGATTCCATGTTAGGCAAAAATGCTAAAGGCACAAGGCTGGTAAATATTGCGACAAGTGTACAGGCCTTGGCGTATCACCCCTGAGGGTCGAATAACCTTTTCCCTGCAGGCCTACACTGTGGCAATATTCCGTAGCAGACAAGGACGGCGCGGCGTTATATCTGGGCGCGCAGAGTATGTGTTGTAGTACATACATACATACATATACATCGAATGACCGCTTTACACCAATGTGCACGCTAATGATAAAATATTACACCACCGGGACTGGGAGTTGAATCATATGCGAGATACATGGACATAGAATACATGTTGCAGAGAGAGAGAGACAGAACTAACCATGCTTTCTTTTAGGCTTTTAAAAAAATATTGCAATAGTTTTTAGAAGAAATGCAACTATATAGAATTTAGTCAAAGATCAAACTTAATGTTATGCAAGGGATATGTATTTTTTTTCCATGTTGGTACCTACTGTATAGAATAGGCTTTGCAGAGGCATATAAAATCCTTTATGGACTTGGTATTAAAATGTACGAAAGCAAAATCGTATACACATGTGTGTGTGTGTGTGTATGTGTATACATATATACATATAGGGAAAAATGGTGCTGCCATCTGTGACCCTATTACCAGTAAAGTCTCAACGGTGCACTAAATTTCTGTATTATGATGACACAAATGTAACTACATATTTGGTTTTTCCTATATTGACTTGGGAACAACCATTATGGTTATACTACATACATTCGTTTTCACACTTTTAATCCTCACTACTAAAGGGTACAGCCTTCAATATATAAATACAAAATTCATTCTTAAATCCACACATGAACTGGGCCATATAACAATCGCTAACTGCTTGTAATTGATAAAAAATCAAAAAGGGCCTAATATTTAATAGTGCCAGTCCGTCTCTGCACACAGACCACCCATTTTGGTATCTCACATCTAACTGCAACAATAACACCAAATGATGTTATGTTCCAGCGCCTATATAGTCTGTTTACTTAATGATTCATTTATATATATATATATATATATACCGAATACCTCTCGTATAACGTACATTTTACATGAAATTACATACATAATAATAGCTAAATAAAATCTCCAGTTTAGGTGGGGGGGTCAGTGTAACGCAACCATACAAAAAACTAATAAATTTCTTCACCCTGTTTTAATTACTAAATATAAACAATTAAATAATCCAAGTTTTGGTGTTTAGTTTAATTTCGAAAACAAATGATTATATATGCGTATAATTATATATATATATATATATATACCTGGTGTGGTCTTGAGTTAGGAGGTGGTGCCCCCATCCCGTGATGGTACATCATGTCATGTTTAAGCTGGGGTAAGCTCCCCGGACCTCCGGAAGGCTGATGCTTGCCAATGTCCACGGCGGCAAGCGCTTCCGCCCGGGACAACAAGCCATCATTAAGACCGGAGAATAAGTCACCCTGGAACAATTTATAAATTAAACAACGCAGGAATAAATTCATTTTTTAAAACAACGCAACCAGATATACAATTAAGTTGTGCTGCTTGCTTACATCTAAACGTAATTTATATAAATAAACCGTAAAGTATTGCTGGTTGCATATAAGTACATCGTGTAAAATATTAAACGACGACGACACGTTATCTTTGATTACAATATATAATTACTGGTTCAGAATAATTTCAAAAGCAAACAGCACAAAGTGTATATCTGATGTAAATGAGTGTGAAACTCAAACAAAGATAAGTCTATGTGAAGAAAACTATTAGTTTAATCTAAATCTACTTAAACAGTCATCACTAATGGTTTTTAAGTCTGTGTGGTGGGGTGATAAAAACCTAAATAATATTATTGTTATTTAATATAGTAAATAAACTTTGAATTAGTATTAAATATGTGTGTGTATAGTACGAGTATAGAAGAAATAAGTATTGATAAATAATAAATAGACAAGGTGATAAAATAGCAAAACTTGTTTCCGGAGCTGCTTGAAAATTTATGTGTAGAAATTATGATAAAATGATATAGTAATTTATTTATGATTTTTCAAATAACTTTTACCACCGTCGCGGCGCTTCAATCGTCAATTGTGTTTGCGAATAAATGAAGACTTATACTGTTGCAGACAAGCGATAATCTCGCTAATATCATCGGTCTTGTATCATTTGCGGCCGCTAATTTACGGCTGCATCTATTCTAAGGGGTTGTAGTTTGGACAAATTGTTTCAAAGGGGGACTGTAATGAACGACGTCCACAATTTCGGTGCGGAGGGTTCAGTCGGAGGTCATTTGTTATTTTGCGGTCGCTAATTAGGTAAATTGTACACCTACATACTCGTTTAGCCGGTTTTCATTTTATTACACTACGGAAATGTTGATTAATCTTTGCTTGAAGAACCGCGCATGGATGAAAAGTGTTTGCATTGTCGTAAATGTGGACTATATGTATGGATTCGACACTGTATCGAGTACAACACTGGCTACATCGATTCTTCAGGTCGATATTCAACACACACACACAACACAACACAACACAGAAAGTTACATAAAGTTGAAAGAAAAATAGTAAATGCTTCACATGTTTTGAAAAACGATTTGTTGATTTTCGGTGGACAACTAAACCATATCTATTTAAATAGTATTTTTACCGAACGCTACAGCTACCTGAAAATAGAATATATTAAAAAAATTATTATTATTAAACTTTATAAAATAATAACAAATAAACTGAAAAAAAATTAATATTCGCGATTTTTACACATTAACAACTAATATTTAATGAATAAAATATATTTTCAGCCACATCGGCTGAAAATTCTAAACGTTACAGCCCTAAACGTACTTCAACATCAAATTTTGTTTCAGGAAAATATTAGTCAAACTTTGAAACTCCATTACTGAAAATTAAGTGTACATATAAAATTGCCCGTTTCCGGAATTGATAATTAACTGTTTGTTAATACGAAAATAAATTTTCAGCAAAATCGATTGAACATTCTAAGAGTTACAGCCCTAAACGTACTTTAACATCAAATTTTGTTTCAGGAAAATATTAGTGAAACTTTGAAACTCCATTACTGAAAACCAAGTCCGCATAGAAAATTGCTCGTTTCAGGAATTGATTACTGTCTGTTTGTTAATACGAAAATAAATTTTCAGCTTAATTGGCTGAAAATTCTAATAGTTACAGCCATAAACGTAATTTAATGTATAGACAATCTTAAAGGTAATCAGAAATTGAGACAATAAATGTTGATTTAATATTCGTGTATTCAACAACTATAAAATATAGTTGCAACAGAAATTACTAAAATAAATAATTGATGAATTTGAAAATAAATAATTCAACAGAATAAATGCATCTTGGAAGTTAGTTAAATATTTCTTGCATCGAAAGGGGTACCAGCGGGGTGGAGAGAGGGGCGGGGGGGAGGGGGTAGTAGTAGGTATGTAGTGGAATGGTGTTTATTAAAATATGTAGCTGTATTGTTTTAGCATGTGTAGATTTGCGCGTAACAATATAATAATCATGATGTTCATTTCATGCATCCATTCATCCATGTATGTATGTACTATGTGATAGCATTCGAGCAAGTAGCATTTATCGCATACATACATACATACGGTTGGAGTAGAAAAACACGACGTTACGCCGCGTTGTGCAACCCCCCTCCCCCCCCCAACCCAAAAGTCTTGCTAACCCAGCCACCCCTACCGTTTTCGTTCAAGTTAGTTCTTATTCTTCATTTATAATTCAGTATCCTTCAGAGCCAGCCCTCTACCTCTCGCCTACGTTGCGCTATCCGCTACTTGTTAGAGTTTCCGTTCTTTATTCCTTTCCCTTTCCCTCTTATTTCGATGTATTCTTCATCCCTATTTGTTCCCTTAACAGTTATACATATACTATCATTTGCACCAAAATTTTACCATCATTTCAAATTCAACTATTACACTGATTCACCTTTCTAAACAAGATCCATTTTTAAACAGACTTATTTCCTAAAGATCCATTCTCTAAACTACCATTTTAAAAACTTTTTTTTGCTAAAGATCCATTCGTAATACAAACATTTTGAAAAGGATTAATTTGCAAAAAAATCATTTTAAAAGCGAATGTTTTTTAATAGAAGCGTCTCAGTTACCATTGTCTAAAAAGAAGTTTATTACTGTATAATCATAATAATAAAACTTCGAGTGGCTACCCTATATTTGCGTAAACACCCTCGTCTTCCGGTTAACAATGCCGCCATTTCCGGTCGGGCCTAAAACGGCACCGAACCAGTTATTATTAAGTGGGTACAACTTTGTCGCCCTATAATTGATAAAAAAAAAAAGAAACTCAATGCAGAGTTTCCTGTGCACGTTTCAGTAATGGAAATTACAACTAAGTCTCCCCTTTCAGTTGCTTTCAGCCCTTAACAGAGTACTTGAATGTGTCAGTTCGTAGTTGGGTATATTAAAATGGCGTTAAATGCAAGTTCTTCTTGTCGCCAGCAGTGCAGTTAACTGTGTCACAATATGGCATATGTATTTCATGTAAAAATAATGTTTATAAAGTATGTACATTGTATGTACATACATACGAGTATATATGTTAATGTCGTGTCCGTAAATGAATCGTTAGTGTGTCCAATGTTCTGCAGGACAACGTAATCACTTTCTGCACGCCATACATAGAGGTACTCTCTTAAATTCGAATATGATTTTTTACCTATAGGTATTAAATTAATGTTCGAACTTACGTTATGCCGGGGTGACCAAGAATTGCACATGATTGATGCATCCTCCAAGATTCGACTCTGAAACAAACATTTATTTAAATTTAGCCGAAATGTTTGATTGAAACATATATTAAAATAAGGGTTTTATGATGTTTCATGTATTAGGGTCTCAGAAAACGTTTATTTTAAGAATAGGCTCTAAGATAGGTGGTATTAGTGTTTCTGAAACGAAAGTATTAGGAGAACAGCAATTTTAGAGATCTGATTGCAAAAATAGTAAATTCAATGCGGTTGATTTGAGAACGTCTCTGAGTGTTTTATTCGTATTTATGCGATAGGTATTAAAAATACAAAAAGTATAAATCATATGCCTGATTTTATGATAGCATTCTCTGGAGAGATAAAAAATCTAATTTCAAACAAATATTAAACGACTATATGTATCTAGATATGTACTCGTATGTATACATATGAAACAAAAAAAGGTCCTCGGCCGGTAAAATAGCTCGTGACATTACTGCAACATTACATGTACTTCAACGGAAATCGTGCATTACAATCATTAAGGTGATATTTATTCCCCTATCTGTGTGTGTGTGTGTGTGTGTGTGACAAAGATGAGGATTATCTGTTTCTCTGTTGTCCAGTTGTATGAAGGTGGATGGGGGAGGTGAAGGGGTCGAACACAAGTATGTAATATGCATGCGATGCTTTCATTCAGGGAGACCTGCCTCGTCGAGTATGTAGATATTAATATATATATATATATATATATATATACAGGGTGGTGTTGCATTCAATATGGTTAATGTATTAATTCTATTAGGTATGAAGTTTGTTGAGGTGGTTTTTGTCACCCCTGTTTCTAGGATACGACGTAGTGTAGTACATGGTCATCATCAGACATGAGCGCGTAAATTATTCACGTTTTTATTAATAATAAATGAAATGACAAGATTATTTGTTATTTATAAATCAAAGATTTTTTTTAAATCTCTTATAATTTATTTATGAATTTTATCGGCTATTTATATACGAAATTCGTTTCGTTTTACTTACAAAAAAAATGAGGCTCTTATCTACGTTCAAATAGGCCCTAATTTTATTTTAATATATATGTGTGTGTGTGTGTGTGTGTTTATATGAATTTGCACAATACCGGAACTAGGCTATATTTGGAGGGTTTAATTTGTTAATAATTAATAACCATTTAATAATAAATAAGTGTATAGACATTATTTATTTATTATTAAATAATAAATTAATTATATACCTATTAAAGATGAAATTCAATCAAATATTAACAAAATACTAATGATTAATTGCAATTATTTAAGAAAACGCTAATAAATAAATAAATATCTTTCGTTCTCTAAAAGCCCTGTCCTGGATACAGCCTTGCATTTGTGTGTCTCTGTGTTTATATGCATTTGTATGCAATTGTGTGCTTAGATAAGTAAAGTTTGTTGTGATAAAGTTTGAATTTCATCATAATTATATACTACGTTAGTCAAGCATATCAAACGCAAATACACAATATAAAGCAACACACACAGACACACACACACACACACTTCGGACCAAACAGAATTGTTAATTTACAGAGTCCTGCATCTGGCAGGGAGGACAGCTCAAGCTCTTAACCCTTTACAAGTTAATTTTACATCATGAATTTATAATAAACACCCACTCAAGGCGTACATCTTTCCGCGAAATTTATTTCAACAACAATACAAATTGTTAATAATCATTTTTACCAAATATCTAGTATAAATAATTACTAATTTATCATTTCGTCGTAAAGTATCCTCTTAAACCTTTACGTATACATTGTAACCGCAATATTATTTAGTTAATAAAAGTGTGACATATCGTAAATTAAAAAAAAAAACAAACAAAAAAAAACTGGATGTAGTACAATATATATAGAATAAAAATCAACTTATACCTATATATATTGTAACGAGAAATTCTATCACAGAGATAGTAAAAGCTCCAAGCTCCGCCTATTTAAGCGCAACCGGCCAATCACAGTGCACGCTTTATCGATCGCTACGTCACTTCCTTTAGCCGGAGTAACGCCGCCATTTTACCCCCACCCGAAACTCCGGACACGGTTCCTCAACACAATGCAAATCCGCGACGATACAGATTTATTAAGCAGTTAATACTATAAATACCAATATAGGCATAGAAAATAAAATAGACTGCAATTTAATTCTAAATGTTATTCGGCCATATTTATTACGAATTTAAAACCGTTGCTATTTTGTTAACAAAATGAATGGTTAATCTATGTGTCGGTCAGGACGCGTGGGTGACGTCAAATGATGACCATTCAATGATTCGCCATATGTCCTAAACAGATTTGTATCAACGACGCACCATATGCCGTTTTCACACTTGTGTCCGAGGCATACCTGTCTTCTAAATGTTCAAGGGGTGGTTATCTGCGTGTCACCCAGATAAGGGGTGATTTGGAACACGCATTTACAAAAGGCAAACACGCAATACACGTCCACGCTTATTATAGTTGATTATTTTGCAAAACTCAAATACACGAATATTATTCAATTTACTTATTAAATACAAAACAAAAATATTAATAAAATTGTTCAAATCAGACGCTTATTACGACTTTAAAGACCGCATAGCTCAGTTGTACAAGCGTCACTAACTATTAAACTTTCTAATAACTCAAGGTCACATAGTTAAAAAAAAATTTAAATATAATATAATATTAATTATATGTATATATATATATATATATATAAAATAATAATAATAATTGCAATTGGGGTGGGTGGTAAACCTACCCACCCACAAACACCAATCAAGGTTGTGGTGTTGAGATATAAATATAATTAAAGCTAACCCAAGTTCAATTAACTGGTTGCTAAATTAATTCAGCATAAAACCCAATTTCAGACTAATATTATTTGAATAGGTGTTATTTAGATGATAATAATAATAATAATAACAATAATCATAATCATCATCATAACCCGTGTTGTGTGTATATATCTTGGTCTATTATCGATTATCAATTTGTGTTGCAATGTTTGTTAAAGTGCCTCCCCCTCGCCCCTTCGTAAAGCCCTACCACACCCCCCCCCCACCCCCTACACCCCGCGTTAACAATAATATTGTTTATGTAATGTGAATTGGTTGTGTTGAGCCGCTGCGAAAATACGAATTGACGAACGCCATTTAGTGATGTAGTTGATGTGCTTTTATATATAAATAACAGTACTAAGTTAGTTTAAGGGCCGTTGTGACGTGTACAGCCAATAAATTAATTTAAAAGTCAGTTTCAGTAGCTGTTGGTCACAAATCACCGAAGTCCTTAGGGGCGTACCGCAACACATCCCCATTTAGAAAAGAAAAGAATTGTTCAACTATATCTTAAAACGCGAGTGACTTTGTATGTTTTTCCCCTAGTTAGTAATTAGACAGTTTTCTAATGTAAGATGATACTTTAGTAAATAATTCACGCTTTATTAAAAATTATCAACTTCTGATATGACGTCAGTAATTTTTCGTCTGAGACGCTTGATTAATTAAAATACTTAATTTAAAATTTCCAAACTTTACTTTTAAAAGTTTGTTCGGCAACGCGCGTCAAAGACGGAAACAAACTCCAAAGCGGAAACGGATATTTAAACAGTTGAAAATATAATACAATATATTGTGTGAGGTAGAATTGCAACGTACGTCGCGGATTGATCAAACGTAATAGGGGCTCGTACGAAACTAAATAAAAACTAAACAAAATAAAAAAAATATATGGTACATTTCATGTATTTAATACTAGCTAATTATTTCATGTTCGGGGTTCCACCTAAGTTATATGTATGAAATAAGTTCAGACTATGTGTGTGTGTGTGTCGTGCAGCGTATATAGTGTGGACATATAATCATATGGCACTGGCATTTGTGTAAATTCCCACCATACTCAAAGATTCTAATAACATCACTTCAGCAATTTGAAGTATATTATTATCTGACTCTGTTAACAGATAATAATTATAAGTTATACATATATACACTTGCCCCCCATCCTCAGCCAGCCAGCCAGCCAGCCAGCTAGCCCCCCTAACCACCCCCCTCCCCACCCACCTCCTCCACCGTCAATATCCCTTTGTGTTTTATATTTTAATAAAAAAAAAATCCCGCATTGAAGCACTTGCCAAACGAATAAACAACCTCTTTGAATCACAACCAGGAAAATATGTATATATGGTGGCAGTGGCGGCCGTGCATCATACTATTTGTGACCGTTTTCGGTATACGGGGTGTTTGTCAACATTATACACGTGCTACATGCTACGACAACCAGTGGTTGAGATGCATCATTGATGTAGCCACCTGCGGCCCTCTACTCATGTGTGTGAGAACCAGTCTCATGTATTAGTAAACAGATCCAGTTATCTGTATATACATACATATAAGTTGGTATACCGGATTTTTGCCATTTCTTATTTACTACGCTATTTCACTTCGCACACCAATTATCACGCATACCAATGGTTACACACGTGTTTACTTCATTAATTCGAAGCCAGGATTAAATTCCAATTCATTTGAGTTCAAACTCGATTTTTTACCCATATATTAACCTTGACCCATTGACTAATCTGGCCCATGGATTAACCTGGCCCATAGATTAACCTGGCCCACATAGTAACCTCAATTGTAGTTAACACACCTAGAATTTCACCTGAAATAATTCAATATTGAAACTCTTGCGTTTTATGTGTTAATTAATACGTTTTTAGACTCTTGCCCATAAGTTAGCCTGGCCCAAGGTTACTCTGGCCCTTGATAAACCCAGAGTAAAAATCGTGTTTCGGCTCAAATTAAGTGGAATTTAATATTAAATTGAGATATATAAATTATACTTCTACTTCTAATAGATGTAAGTAGTAAAATGTAAATGAATGAATTTTTGTTTACGATTATCCAACCCTATTTTAGGGCCAACTGTATTGGTATGTTAGCTATAAATATAACAGCGTTACCAGTGGTAAATAATTCGTTTTATTTTATAGAAAAATCAATCAAATTCAGTGTCGTAAAGTGCGTAATTGGGTGGAGGGACGAAACAACCGTTGTTACTGTCAAGGATCTATAAAGGTACTGTAAGTGTGTACTTTAAGATACTATAAAGTAGTAGAAAGTACCACAAGCACCACACACACTTGATAGACTCGATAAAAATCGAACCCCAAATGCAGGGACGAACCGCACCACCAGAAGTTATGTGCACATTTTTATTATCTTTGTGTAACGCGAATCAAAAATTGTCATAGACACTAAATCATTACGGCAGAGGGGGTTAATTTTAGTGATTGAATTTACCTTATTTGGTAAATGTGCCCAATGGTTATTTAATAACAGGTGGCCCAAATATATTTAAATAATTAATGTAATATTTTAACGGATAACAGAGGAGGCGGCGGCGGACGACTAAATTATTATGGTTTAAGACTTCAAATGGACATGTAGCTTACCCGGTATTGACTTTGACTGCAACTTATCTAAAAATACACAAAAAATTCGACATTATTTTTTGATTTAGCAAACCAATCAATTAGCAACATATAATAATTATAAACTTGAACTAAATATAACTGTTTCAGAGTGTAAGCTAATATATACAATAGATTAAAATGTTAAAAGCATTCCCCCCCTAAACAATGGCGCCCTCTGTACGCTGAAATAAATTTCAGAACCTGTCTCAATAAACACTGAAGATTACTCCAGCTTCTTAACCCTCCCCCGCGCACCCTCTTCTCAATCTTTATTAGGACATTTCACTAAATTATAATACCAACACCCTAACAAGTTTGTCTAACAACATTTAAATAATAGCGAAATGCCTTTTTTTGATTATTAAAATTAAATTTCAATGCGAATTGTATTTATTTTCTTTGAAATAAAGTGGAATAAGAACGTGTGGAAACTTACTGAAGGATTGGGCATACATCTTCGGGCCATCGGTTCCGGCGACCGGTACGTCGGCGAGTACCGCCCCGGAAAACAGCCCCCGGTTGATGTTATGGGCCCGTGTAGGCCCGTCGGGCCATTTTTAGTGCCCATCATTTTATCGGGCGAGTACATCACACGTTTTTAGGGCCTCGGCCTCAAGTCCAAGATTTTTAACAGTCACAGCACACCAAGTAGCAAACTGTTTACCGACGGCAGCTGGAAATGTATTTCGAGTTCATTGTAAATTATAATTTGTTATTTCTTAAAGTAAATAAACATTTTTATGTATATCACGTCATTTTGTTGTCGTCGTTGTTGTTGTTGTTGACGGTTGTTTTTAAAAAATACGATTAAATGTTACACATAATAATCTATAGGTACACTTTTTAGACACAATTTCCACCAACACTATTTAATATAAATTAGTCACAATTTCGAGGTTTTATCACAAAAATTGCTTCGATTCTTTTCTACAGAATTGTCAGTATATTGTATGTCAAATTATACACTTTGCTTAGTGCTTTTTTTTTTTTACACAATTATAAGTGCAATAGTGCAAATATTGGACCAAAATCACTGGCGTGTTTGATTCGCCGTAAATGTTTACAGAATCATCTGTAATATTTAAATTCACTAATAATTTTAATGTTTTTTTTTTTTTTGAGCTTGTTCCACTATTATTGTCTACAGAATTGTATATTTGTCACGAAAGTTTCTATATTTTCAGGCAATAAATGCTTTGAAACGATTATGTGTGTGCATGTGTGTGTTTCGTCACAACAAAATTGTTTATAGAATTGTAAGTAGTGTTTTCGCACACAGAAATAGCAAATTTGTTGTTCAGCTCGGCGCCAAATCGAGTATCGCCTGCGTCCGGAACACTTTTCAGAGGGTAACTGCTCCGGTTACCATTGGTGTGCTTTCTTCATCCCGGATGAAATGAAAAGGCGCCGCAGGGTGGGGGTGGCGTTCCTAGACGCATGCGCCGCGACGCTCCAAGTGCACAGGGGTGCCGGCGGCCGCGACGCCGTCTCTGATTGGCGCACGGCGTCAGCGTGGATAAATTTGCACCCTTTGCCGTCGCGACGCCAGTTTGGTCAACGGTATTTAGACACTCAAGCCATACATCTATATGATTCCCAATCATATTTTATTATCTACATATTTATCAAATAAAAAGTGTCTTTAATACACAAAATAAATAAATATATATACATATATAATATTACCTAAATTAAATTTAATGCTTTTGAGAAGTTAGCTAATGAATAGATTAGCTTTGGGTGGGAGATGTTTTGGATAAAATATGATTAAGATGACGTCAAGTGCATCCGACGGACCGTGGTCAACCGGATGCTTGAAGATTACTTCCGATTTACAATAAGAAACGGTTATTATAACCGCGTTAGACATCCGGCGTTAAGTATTAATACATTTACGGATGGTTACTTTAGATATTTCGCTGTTTTGATGTCGCAAATTGGTTATGGTTTTAATTTGCTCAAACACATCTAAATAAGTTGCATTTCGTATCTGTAAATAGATATTAGATATAAAATCTATATAATAAACAGTTTTTTATGTTTAAATAATGTTTTTAAGTATAGTTATTAAGTAAATAATTGAAGAACACGTCATGTATAGATAGTGCATATGTGTATAAATAGAATTTGAGATTCATATTGATTTAAATAGATAATTATAGTCCAGTTGTGGACAGGTGCATATATATGTATGTATGTATGTATATAGGAAGTGCGTCCCTCGGACGAAAGATCGCTTTTATTATAAAATAATATAAACAACAATGACTTGCGGCGAGCGCAACACAATTATTGTGATTTTCTAACCGAATAACGCTGACGTCACATCCTAACGGATGTTTCCCACATTTTGAGTTAAAGTAGGCTAAAAAACAATACTTTGTCATGTTTGTTAAATGGCCAAATTTTGGTTTGAATATGGATACTATCCGACAAGCGGTGCATACAATATGGCAAAATTTATACGAATTCATCCGTTTTGTGACGTCCGGTTTTATAGACGTGACCGAGGAAGGGTTGATGGGTGTTTTCGCGGTGATCGGTGTGTGGACGTGCACGAAGTTTTTGCTAACAGTAAACAGGACAAGATGTTGAAAAGGTGCCATCACGATTTGTTGGTGTAGGTACCAAAATTGTACCTGAAATCGTAATGGCCCCCAATTGCGTTGAGTAAACTAGTTGCGTTGTATTTCTAGTGTGTCCTAACGCTAATATGGCCGCTGCTTTTTATTCTGGCGTGTCTTATGCTTGTGCCGAGCATTCGAAGCACGATTATTGATGGTGTTATGGAACCGGATACTATTGTGGATTCTTTACGACGTCTATTAAATATTACTTCAGATACTACTTCAAATCATCGTTGTCATATATTGTAAGTAAGTACATACATAGGTACTAGTTAGTACTTTATATGAGGGAGGTTTAAATATATATATATATATTTACAATATAAATTGTTAATTGGTTTATTTACTATTGTATAAAGTTATTTTTCAATAACACATCAATACTTTAGCCATTAAAATACCATTTTCTTTTCACAGAGGGCATTAGTAACATCCGGAAGAACTTGTTCAAGTTATTGTTGTAAATTATATCGTTTTTGTATCTGTGATTCTAACATTTTTTGTAGAAATAAACAAATCTATTGTAGAAGTTTATCAAATATATATATATATATATATCTATATATTTCATATATAAAATGTGTGTGTGTGTGTTCCATATTAGGGTACTAATAAATGATTTGGTTATAAGAATTGAGTTTTAAATTAATTTTAAAGTTATTTGAGTATCCGGTTAGTTATTGAACCGGATACTCGGCTCTAAGAATGTTTAATTGTTAATAATATTAGAAACAATAAAAATACTTAACGAAATAAGTTGTTTTTTCTTCTTCTTCTACCTATAGGTATAATAGATCAGTAGGTAGTTGAAAGCAATACACGCAATGTATAGCAAGTCAGGGTACTTGATGATTGTTCTATAAGGGTAAACACACACACACATATAGTATACGTTCGCAAAACCTCTAACGAACCGGTAATAGAGTTGCGGTAAACATTATTACCGCTTCCGGTATTCGCGTGCCGCTCGCAATAGTTGCGTCCACCTGCGAGGGGGTGCGGATCACAACTGGACACATATGTTTGTGACGTGGTGCTGAAACAACTAAATATATGTATTTTTATATATCTAAGTGAAAAATAAACCAAAAATGAAATGATTTTCTAACCAATGACCAATGATGTGACAGCGTTTCACTATTAGGCATAAATATTTGAAGATATTTGAATAAATAATACGAAACTATAATATTTAATACGTCTATAATGAAAGCTGATTATTTTTAATTCGAATGCGAGTGATATACATTTTGCATTGGCTGTTTATTATGAAAATCTGTGGTCATTGCATTCAATGTATATGTATGTTAGCTATTAATGCACTTCTAATTATTTATTTACGCTTTAGTCGACGAGTTTAATTAATTCAATAGTAACCAACGATTATTATATATATCGAAATCACAATGAAATACATTTCAAATTCCGATTCGACTTAAGATTACTTCCGTCACAGTAAACATGGATTTATCTCTAGTATATATTAGATTACACTTGCCCTAGCTTTCTTTTATTACCTCCACACACACACATACATACATACCACCCTTAGCCGCGATGGCTAACCAATAAATAAACTGGCGCCCCAATTAGGTTTCCGTAAGACACCAATTTCGATTTCCCAACGCTGTTTTCCAATTTTCCACCTTGGATAAATCGTAAAAATACGTTTTCAACTGGTGTGGTGGTCTGACGTCACTAGCCGTACCGTAGCCGTCAAACAGTTGTTCACTTGACAAATCAAGTTGCGTGTTGGCTGCACGTGACTGGCCACGTGTCCACTCGTGTTTTAGGAAAGGGTGTACGTACGTATGTATGTATGTATGTACGTGTGTCAATAAATGGAGCATGGGAAGGAAACGATCATGTTGCTGTCTAATTGTATTTACCATCGCAGATATAATCACAAGATTGAATTGATGTTGTCGTTGAGCGACGCGTGGCGGTGTTATGTTCAACTAGGCAGTGTCGCATTGAATATAACTTATATAAGATTTCGACGGTGGCGGTGTGAGAGTGTAGCACACATGGGGTGAGGGGTTAGGGGGTATGTCGAAATGTATCTATAACCTTGAGTTGTATGAATAAATCGTATATGTTTGTATGTATATGCTATTACATGTATGTTGAAGGCCTATGGGATGTTGCAGTCCCTGAAGTACAAGGGGATCAAAGCGCTTTTATTTATTTTATTGTTACATACATACACACACACACACACATACAACCTAAAAACCATGTTATTTTAAGATGGCTTTTATCACTATTCCCATAACATATTTGAACACTTGTACACAGCCATGGATATCAGAATAATACCATGTATTTGCTGCGCATCATATTGCACCGATTTGCCCTTAATGCATTGGCGTTAGAGATAGACACACATACATACATACATCAAATAAGGTGACAAAAAACCTTAATTACATTTAATCCGAGGAAAACCACCCCCATAGCGTACCATTCATCCCACCCACGCATTAAATCATCTTCGTCAATCTTTCATTCGACATTTTTCCAACATGGCCACCATAGCGATAAAATAATTAACTAATAATAATTGAAAGACATTTATGAATATATTGCAACAAATGTGTAGTATGCAGCAATCATTGAATATGAAATCGAATAAGTAAATTAATAAACGCATCTAAAGCTGATATTAACAATTAATCCGGACAATTACAGAGAATAATGAACAGTTCAAGTCCCAAACCCGATATATTATAAATAATAATTGATTTATAAATGTAGGTATTATATTGCGGCCCAAACAGACATTTTCTAATAGCCGACTGATTATATGTATTTAATAATGCATTTAGGTACACATTTGCAAATATTAGTTAATGATTCAAAACAAAATGGTGGCTGGGTGGTGTCTTAAGACACAATCGTCACCGCAATCAATTTCGACACTACATATATCGCACAATACAAACAACACTGTGTGTCTGGCTGTGTGTGTGTGTGTGTATATACACCTGCTAAGTGAGTCGAAGAGTGACGTCACTGATTTACCCAATTAAGACCTGAAACCATGCAACCTGCCAAAGCCATCTAGCTATGTTCCATGTCACCCCGCTTTCTAGTTGTGTGTGTGTGTGTGTGTGTGTTTCAAATCACCCCAGCACCACTTCTGATGGCCTGTATATACGAGCAATGTCACTTACTGAGTATTTCCCCATAGAATTTTCAACTGGATAATAATGCAATTATCCCGTTCAAATTTGTAAACATTTATTTGTTTGCTTGTGTGAATAAAAATCTACATTGTTATTATTGTACCCATAGCTATATGACTATTGCATCTATGTATATGTATGTATGTGTGTGTGTGTGTGTATTCTATATTAGGACACTCATCAATAAAAAATAATACATTTTTCTATAATTTGAAATAATCAATCAGATTAGGTACAAAAAAAACGCGTTTCAGTGTCGCTTTGCGATTATTTTGTTATCGCATTACCAATAGTGTATTTAGCAAATATATTTGCCATTTTAAACCTAAGTTAATTAGGATAATGTGGCGTTAAATATGGCATGTAGGTACATACCTAATTATAAATTGATAAATTGTCAACAAATTGATATTGAACAAATATATCATAAAGGTATAATCAACATATTATTATTATTATTAAGTATAATAGTTATGCATTTCCATAATAATGCTTGTTGGGGATGAGACACAATCAGCTACACCGTTAGTAATAACGTTTAATTAAATTAAATAAACGAATGAAATTACAGATTTATAGACGACATATTAGGGGTATAGTGTAGTTCAGCCGTAGGGATAATACAGATTTATGAACTCGCTTCGGTTAAAGCGAATTTAACTAACCGAAGCGGTCGTTTGAAAGTGAAAAATAACTGTTTATTTAAGGGCCATGGTTATCAGGAGTGCACACACATGTTACCTCATGGAATCAATCTAATTAACGCTCGTACACACACACACACATCAATCCTTGGCCAGATTGCCTCGTTCTAATTCAAACAGTTTCAGGCTCTGAAATGAGTACATACTGACTAAATCTGCCTCCCCCACCCCTCACCGCCCAACATATCCCATCTGTGATTAGTAAACAGTAACAGTGTGCTAACTGAACTAATGACAAACACCGCCTCCGGTCACAATCTTAATCAGGGCCTAGTACATACATACATACATACATACATATACAGCCGCCCCCTGTACGACGGCCCAATGTACCCGCAAATATTCGACGCTTCCGGCGACGGCAATGCACAGCTAAAACAAACGCGGTATTAAAAAAAAGTTTTTACCTATTTTTTATTTATTATATTTACCAAAACAAAAAAAAAACACACAGTCAGAGTTATTTATTATTATTATTTTAAGTACCTTAAAACGCCGCATAGCAATAAGTGTCGTAGTATATTTGGTTTTTTGAAAGTTTAATGCGTGCTTTGTATGTTTGCCACGTATGTATACCGATAGTGGCGCTCTTTGGGTGCCGCTGCGGTACCTGTGGGAGCTGTCGATAGCGCAGAGCGTTCCCTGCGGTGCATATTTGCTATGGTGACATCAAAAATGTTTTAAAGCTACAACAAATCATATATATATATATAGATATACGTTGAAAAGTAACATACACATACATACATATAGACATTCAGTAGCATTGGTGAATCAATGTGCGACAATTAAATATGTAGGTGATCCAGCAGCAGCAGCAGCAGCGCCAACGTCGACTTGTACCACTCTCTGGAGCGGGTCAAGCACTGAGGACTGAGGTGTTTGTTAATAATTGAGCCGCGTGGCTTTTAACACAGCGACCGGCTCTGTTCTTTTATTCAACACCTTAGCTTTCGGTAAACGGATGGTTGACACCTCTCCTGCCACACCACTGTCACTATACTCTCTCTCTGTGTGTGTGTGTGTGTATATACTCTTTCAGTCTATTCTGTTTGTGTGTGTGTGTGTCTGTATATGTTGCTTGATCAGACTGACAGTACAAATTAACGCTTGGAAGCTTTGCACACGGCAACAATAACCATCACAGCGTCGATCACGATAAAATACAATTTTATATATATATATATATATAAAATATTTTAAGACTTGCGCATAAATAATATTAATAAATGTAACAATTACTTAATTACTCAAATAAAATACTTTAAAGAAAAAAATAACCCTACATATTGTGAGTGTGTGTGTGAGCATGTTGTTTGAGTGGTCACAGAGTCTCGAGAAATGTGTTCATGTCCGCACATGTATAAACATGTCGATATGCGAACGGCGTATCGGGGGTGGGCGCCCCCCTAAATATTTGATAGGCCGACCAATCCCGGAGCGTTTCGCAAGTCAACGCTTTCCTAGCGATTCCATGGTTTTATCATAAATCATATCTCGATATTATATGTAGTAGATATCACGTTATTTATTTGTTTTTGTTTGTTTGTTTGTTGTTTTTTTTTACATATCTTTCGTTTCTTTGCGACATGAAATATGAACTGAAAAGCGTCAAACAAATAAATAAATTGTACGCGACTTATTATTGTATATTCGTACCTTTTTCGACCCTCCTCGCACATATCATCAGTAAAACAATACTGCGGTATGTAATTCACGTACGCCCATGGTCATACATTGTCTCGCGGGACAAATTCAGGCTCGCGTTTTAAATTGCCAAGACTCGCTTTTGTTTCTTTTCCCACTGAAATTGTTACAAAACGTGATAGACATTTTTTAGTAATATTTTATAATAAATTAGGTACAATAGAAAAGAACAATTCAAATAATTGATATAAAACTATTCAAGTTGTAAATGGCATTAGTAGTAAAAAAAAAAAAAAACAAAGTACACACACAACTAAGGGAAGAAAGAACGAAAAAAAAACAATTACATATCAATTTCGTGGCGGGTAATACCGGAGTCCGGAATAACGGCCGTGTAGCAGTAAAAGAATAGAGAGCAATCCTATTGCCGCAAGGACCGATAAAAAGACGTGAATATATTTTGTGTAATTGCGCGCACAGGGGCGGCTTCGTGAAGTGCGCTGGCAGACAGGGTGGGGGTGGGAAGAGGGCTTTATTATTCTTACCTCTGTCGGAGATGGTAGCGTGTTATGGGGCCCTGGGGCCTTAGCGCCGTTACATTTTTGGTATTACCTACAATGAGAACACTATATTCGTGCACAGACACTGGAACAATTTCTTGAAGAAAGAAAGATGTATTATGGGTATTGTATCTATGTATGTATGTAAGTATACAAGATGCAGCCTCCATTTTAGTTGCATTATTTAGTTTACAACATGCAACGTGTCTTATTTCTACTTTCCACGGAAGCAATTTTACATTTTCCACTGAAATTAAATCATATTTCTTAAATGCTTCCCCAATATTAATAAACTGTTACCCCATCCGAAACAACGCGCCCCCTCATCCCTCTCGAATCCAAAGAAGCAACAAATCCGCCAACGAAACTCAATCAAATCACAATATATGTCAGTTGGTTAACATCTTTAAATCCAGATGAATCCTATTGTCGGATCTGTTGGCCCCTCTTCAGCACTGGTAACAAGATCTCGTCCTTAACACCATCTTCAGCTTGTGATCACTCAGTTTCACTTAATGTTAGCTTTCCTGCAACAAGCACAACTCAATCATCTAAACACAACACATTTAGACTTCATTTTAAACATTCAAGGCTCCTAAACTATGACATATATAAAATATTAAATTTCGCCAATTATTTACACATGTTTTAGCTATATGAATATAAATTTTCAATTAAATTAATTTAAAAATAAAGGCGCTAGTGGACAAATTGTGTATACGCTGTATAGTAGGCAACCAGCATTACACTCCTATACTACTAATAGACATGGAGACTTTAACGTGTAATCAAAACACAATTTATTTATGATTGTTTAACGATTTTCTATAAATAATAGACTTATTTAAATAGTCTAATAAACAAATAAAACACATTTAAATCATATTTAATTTAGTTTAACTAATTAAAACCTTCAAAAATTATATATATATATATATATATATATATATATATATATATATATATATATATATATATATATATATATATATATATATATATAGTTTATAAATATAAATAATATCTATATTATTTCATAAAACCTACTAGTGATATCTGTATCAAAATCTATAAACTACAGAATTAAGACTACCTATTCACACTGTAACCCTTAAAAACCTTCCCCTATTCCCCAACAGTTGGCAGTACTGATCCCATTGTGACTATATACCCCTAAATAATCAATACAATCGTAATTCTCAAACGCAATATTTGTATTTTAAAGTAAAAATGTTTTTTATCTATAGATTATTATTAACAATTTAATCTCATAGATAACTATAACAATACCTAATGTTTATTTATAACATATTGAATAATTGTTTGCATTTAATTGTATCTAATTTTAGTAAATGTTCAAAATCATCTGCAAATATCTGCGCGCGTTTCACAGATCAGCGTATACACAGCGTCCGTACCAACATAATCAATAGATAACCTTAGGGTGGACAGTGGTGATTCGTTAGGAAAAGGGGCATTACATTTAATATATTTATAAATTCAAGTACAATGTTAGTAAACATTTTTAAATAAAGGATAAAACTATCGTTTTTTTTAAAATTAAAAGCAGGTTTATTTGGTTTAAACGGCTGGTTATTAAACGGCTGCTATCTAAACTAAAATAGAAAATAACTGGATGTTTTAAAACCAGTTTTACATTGGTTGTAAAACAGCTTATGAATGAGCAGTTGTTATAAGAACGGCTGTTGTTTTTACGGCTGTTTGAACCTTGATAGTTTAGAAAACGGCTCTAAAAAGGCTTAAATACGTAAATGTCAAAATAAATTTGTATATATATATATATATAATTTAACTCGAAAGAATAACCCTTTTGTAAGGTGTCTTTTTCGCCCTTTAGAAAAGTAAACCTATACGACGTCACTGGTGTTATAGTTGTTCAAGCATTGCTTGGCCATGATTGAAAACAAAATGTAACGTTATTATGTCATGGACAAGTCGACCAAATAATTATTTAGCAAAATAAGAGTGGTTCGCGGTCGCACTCCGCGGTATCCATTGACAGACATACGGTGAACGTTCGTCGAGTTGGTTCGCGATCTTAATTTGGTCGTATTTTGCCCAAAAGCTGCCGCTATTCATTATTAATAACAATGTCTAATAATATTTTATAAATTGTTAACAGTGGCTAGTGTTTTTTAGTGAAATTGTGTTAGTTACTCGAATTTTAAGGTCCCAAGTAAATTATTTAGTGAATTATGGAATTTACTTTCGATATTAACGAATTATTTAAGCATGACATTACCAAAATACCTGCTACGCTTCTGCCACCTGGGTTTACTGGGGATAGAAGAAAATTATGGTAAGTGTATAGACTACGGAGCGTCCATGCCATACATGGTCCATTGTAATAGAATTATTTTGCGTTTATTAAGATTTATAAACCATTTGAAAGCCGTATTTACAATATAATAAATGTTTTTATGACAGCTGTCATTTTGTTTAAAAATTTAAACACGTTTTTAAATCGCAGCGTCTAAAATAAAAATTAAATTAGACCAAAAATACAACTAATTACCGCCCATCAAATTAATTATGTCTTCGCTATCAAGGACTAATATATTTAAAGCCCCCTCTGTAATTAAATAAATTATTTAAGGTACATTATTTCAATTAATCTATATCAATTTAAATTGTAATTAAGTGACGTTAATAACGTAATTTCTAAAACTACAAAATGATAGATATATATTCGAATAAAATTCAATTATTTTTCAAAATTTCAGGAATTATTAATTAAAGTTTAGTCTATATTAATCTAAGTTTTTAATTTAATTAATAGATAAATAAGGGTGTAATCGTCGGAGGAGTAATGTTATGTTTTTTTTGCAAATAGGGATACGCAGAAAAAGATTTCAGACATAATAAACGCAATGGGAGAGGCGTCAGCATCTGCACAAAGTCTTACCAAGCCTATAACCTCCGCAGATCGTCTTAAGAACTCTGAACACCTATTATACCTCCTGGTGGACCACAAAGGCAAAAAGTAAGCCATTTTTATCGATTAACCCCCGTACACACGCGCACCTAAAAAATATGTTTATTTATATATATAAAAAAATAATAACGGTACCCTGGCTGGTAACATAAATTATTTCTAGCATTGTGTACGCCACTGAACATCAGTCAGCTTGGTAAATTAGTGATAGTCTGCTGGGTATCACTCAAGCGAATTGTTACTATTTTTTATTTGATTCTTAACTCGAAATTCATTGCTTTGCTTGAGAAAATTCTATATCATTGTTACCTAAACAATGGGGAAACAGTGGCGTAGTACTGTTTACATGGGCGTGAAATTGCTAGAGGGCGTCGAAAGTATATATATATATATATATATATATATATATATATATATATATATATATATATATATATATATCTATATATATATATATATATATATATATATATATATTATATATATATATATATATATATATATATATATATATAAAAGATTGTGTTACGCCAATGAATTTGATTAAATATAATTGAGTTATCTAAATAAAATAAACTTTTAAATGAATTAAATATATTAATTAATTATTTTAGTAATTAATAATAATTTAATCCAACTCCCCCCACGGGATTTATACACGTTATACACAGGACAATGACCGAAAGTATATGCAGGTTTGCATGTTGCAATTTCACTCATAAATACCTAATTATCTAAAAAAAAAAAAAATATATATATATATATATATATATATATAATGCGGGCTTAAATACATAAATAGAAATCACGATAAAATAAATATTGAGCACGAAAACATATATGCAGGCTCTTAACCGTATAAATTTCGAATTAATCAAAAGTATTTTCGGATTATCATGACCTTGCCATTTTTATTAACCCTTTTCCGAATCGTATTGAAAAGATCGATTTTTCCGCAACCCAATACACAAAAAAGATTACCGGTACAGTATTGGCCCACCGATGACCACCCCGAGTGCTAACCTAGGGCACGAGTTGCCAATAAGTCCCAGGGCCGCTCTACGTTGCAGTTTTGGCCCAATGTTTACATTAAAACGCGGTTATACCTCTGCATAATGACCGGGCACTCCTTAAATAAACCTCAGGAAATCTAATGAAATTTAAGCTAATGTAAAGTAATTTAATACTTAATCACAATTTGCTCTAAATTGAACACATCCTTACGATAACAATAATCAATATTCATTCAATAGTCCCAAACATTTATATAGCAATTTATTTACATAAATCCTGTAAAGGAAGTTTAAATAAGTTATTAAACATCCTGAAGCTGAAACTATACTTGGCCAATAATAAATAAATAGCATTGACATTGAATTTGAAGTAAATACTCGGAAAATGGAATATTTAATGACTGTAATTTTGCAAATAAAATAAAATCAGGTCGTCATTGAATACATATGAGTTTCAGCGTGACCTTCGCGAGCTGAAACAATCGGATTGCGTACTAGAAAAATGATTTACAAACTGTATTAATTATGCAGATATAATTTCCGATAACTGAGAAACGAATGATTAGAATTTTTATATGAAAAATAGTGTTTTAAATATTTTAAACTTCCTAGTCACTAAAGGTCTATTTATATATTATAATATAATTAATATTTACGGTAAAACGCATGTTTGTGACCCTATATGAACTGGGGCTTAAGAGGGGAGATGGGAACAGTAGATATGGTGAGAATTTACCTTTAAATTGCGTATGAACAATAAGTCCACATGGGACCCGTTAGATATTTATAATTAAAAAATGTTTCAAGTTACTTTAACAGATATTTGTGTAATTAAGTGTCGAAATTGAGATAAAATAATAATTAATTTCAAACTAAAACAATTGATAAGGGTTGTTTATAGTTAAAATTGTAATTAAATAAGTTTTAAATAAAATATCGACGACTCGCATGTGTATCGTGACCAAACAGTGATATGGGGTGAGTTGGAACAGGGCTAATTACGCCACAACTAACAGTCACCTTAGGGGTTTTTTTAAAAATAAAATTTCCCCTCTTAGTCACACGCAAAGCTTATCACGACTAAAGTATGATTTACAAAACAAGCACTGGCTACTCCAGTGTACTTTTAAATATAAAATCAACCGTTATTAACTAATTATTGCGCTTTAGGGGTAAGGGTAGTGTGATGGGCCTGCTGAAAATGGGCCGGAAGGGCCTTTACGTTTTCGACCGAGAAGGCCAACATCACCAACTTCAACCCTTATGCGTTTTGGACTTTTATATACATGAAACAATGCAACGTATGGGCCTTGGCAAGAAATTATTTGAACATATGCTTAGGGTAAGTTATTTAAATTATAAAAAAAAACATTTAGACGGCGCCACTGTGTTTTTCATATATAGAAAGTGATTCACCCACGTGAGAATTTACATTTTATATTACCTAATTCGCAATGATTGTATTTATTTTTAAAATTGTTACCAGAATTGTAGACTAAAAGACCTTATTGAAGCGTTTAAGGGCTTTAAACTCCGAAATGTACATATATATAGTAAAATATAATTGTTACAGGAAGAACATACTCAGCCTGTACGGCTAGCCATAGATAGGCCCAGCGATAAGTTCTTAGGCTTTTTGGAGAAGCATTACGGCCTTACAGGCGCGATACCACAAATGAATAATTTCGTCGTCTTCGACGGATTCTTCTTGCCCAACACCAAAGACGAAGTCTCTCCTACATATGAGGCAAATCACAATAACACGTGAGTGCTTTCCCTAAAAATGAAGTAACTATACATTTGGCCTACTCATAATTAGTTTCCTAATACATACCACAATAATTAACAGTTAATGCTGCAATAACAAGTATAAACGCGAGAGTGGGACAGCCTTTTACGCCATAACCTTACATATTAAGAGTTGAAGCGGTTTGTTTACCGCAATACATGCGTGTATGTTTGCTTTTAAGGGGCTTTAGAATTTAATTTTATATTAACTAAACGTTGTTTTGGGTGTTTGTTACTAACAGCCATGCATCTTCTAACGGGACCCCTACCAAATCGTTAAATGGGGGGCTAAATTCGTCTTTTGGACGGTATGGAGCCCCAAGACCTGTTTGCAGTATGGGACAAGTAAGTACTAAGTCAAATTACTCAAACATATGGTGTATTTCGAAACGCAATTGACTCAAATTAATTACAGTTTAATTTAGATTTGTTTTGTAACTGTTTACAGATAATTCACAACCATCAATCAACTGTTCAACCAACAGCAGCAAATAGGTTTGTAATAAATTAAATTTCGCATTGTCTAGTGCCTTTTTTATTAGCAATTTATGCATAATTAGTAGCTTGTTTTTCGATTATGATTTCGCCCGTTTATTGATTGTGTGTTCCGTTTTTTGTTTCATTTATTCGCAGATGGTAGCAAATGTTTTATGTTTTAAACCCCCAAAATAATTTAATTTAACAAAAAAAAATCAAGCAAAAAACCTACAAAAAAAAATTCCAGTGACCCACACATTCAACCACATGCAGTACCACACCTATCACCCAAACTAGAACGGCCCCGGTCACTTTCGCTGCACACTGCAGACGAAATTGACCACAAAGACGAAGAAAACAATAAAAATCCCGGCGATGAGGAGATCATGCAACAAATAATCATTGAGAAATTAAACGCAGAAGTCGACAGTTTACATTTAGGCGACGATGGACATGCGCGCGTTAAAATATCGGAACGGGAGAATAATATTATACATTCCGATAACTCAGGGGGGTACACACCTCGCACCCCTAGTAATTTAACTGAACAGGGCTATAAGGATCTTAAATTTTATCATTCACGTTTATGGTAAACATCCCTAACCCCCATATATACGTCGTTTTTGGTTCAATATATATTTATACTCTTAAAAATTGAGTTTTATATTATTTAAATACGTATAAAGGGAACACACCATAGGGAGTAACGTTTGTTTTAAATTAATCGTGATTTTTTTTTATTTATATATATATATATATATTAATAAATTATTTTTTTATATATTTATTTATACAAATCTGTTATTTTATTTTAATAAGTTAAATTTCTCATATTTAAGGTAATTTAATTAAAAATTTAAATTATTTATTAAGTGTTACCACTTTTTATAAATATATATTTTCTTTCCAAAAATTAACTACTTTAGGGACATAGAATATTAAATTATGCTTTTTAGTTTTGTCTAGATATGTTTTTAGAACATTTAACCAACTTTATTTAAAATTTCCTCCAAACTGTCTGAAGAGGGAGCAGCAAATCGAAACTGTTTTTGTACCCCTCCTAAAGACACCCCCTAGACCGTTTATTTTGAATATAATTGTATTTAAAAAGCACTGGTTATACACAGTTAAAAATATGTATTGCTTTTTTTGCGTATATGTATGTATATCTAAAATTATCGTTTCGAACCTTGCAAATGTTTGTAGATTTCACCTAATTTGTATTGTAAGTCTGTAATAATAGTAGTAGTCGTAAATGTGAAACAATTGTAAATCCACATTTGTCAATTTTTGATATATTGTCATAAAAACAACAGTGGACCATAAAACATGTGCTCTTACAAGGAAATCAATATGTTTTTATGTCATAAATAACTACTACGGTATTGTAATTCAGCTTAAAATTAAGGAAAAATTGTTTTTTCAGTGCTACATACCAGGAACTATTTAGAGACCATTTTTTAATACTCTAAAATAAACATTTAAACAGATATAATTTTGTATGCTTATCACAAATTGTCATATGCTGTATAAATGTAAAAGAAATATAACTAATCGATCACGGTTAAACGATGTTTTAATTCAATTAGGGTCTTAAATGTACATAAATAAATATTTGTTTATATAAATAACAAGTCCTAGCTTAGAAAGATTATCGATCAAATATATGACAGTTGCACAAAAATGGCGCCCAATCATACAACATAAAACAATAAAATATCAAAAATCCTACCGAAATGTTATAAAAAACCGATAACGAAATACTTACACTACAATTAATCACTATTTACTCTCTAAAATAAACAATATTACAATAATTGTTGTTGAATTTACATAAATGATCAGATGACGCTTCCATTTTGAATTTGGTTTCAAACATAGGCGTAGTCAAATATTTTTATACACAACAATAACCATATATTTCTTACCAAAAACGATTGTGTAGCGACAAAATATTATAAACATATTTGCGAGACTATTTTACAAGTTTAACCCCCTGATCCTAATCGTAAAGACGCCACTTTTAATTCAATTAGGGGTCGTAAATATTATTAGACATATATATATACATATAAAGGAAGGTTGTTTCTTTAATATATAACAATGCCTAGCTACGAAATAACAATTATCGATCAAATAAATGACAGTTGGTAGTTCGAAATGGTACAACACAGAATAATCAAGGAAATACGGAACATCCTACCCAATTTTAATAGAATATCAATGACGATATACTTACACTAGAATTTGCCACTATTTACCCTATAAAATAAACAATATTATAATAGTTTTTATTGAATTTATTAAATGACTCTTGGATGACGCTTCAATTGGCTTCCATGTTGAATTCAGACATAGGCGTAGTCAAATATTATTATACTCTACAATAGATTTCTTACCAAAAACCAATAAATGACGACTAAATATTTATTTAATAATTAATTAATTTAATGTTTATATATAATTATAAAGCGTTAGAGCTGCATAGAATTAATTAAAATACAACACAAAAAGCCCGGGATCTTAAATAAATGGCGGGATCTGCCTAGGCAACTGCCGCCACATTATTTGTTGACCCACTATACGGCTAATATTGTGTAGCATAAGGAAATACGGGATTTACGACTTATTTTAGGGAAAAACTGGATTGATTTGTATATAAATATTATATTTGTTTAAAATACAAAAATTCGTTGACTAGTTCTAAACATGATACTCGCCTCCAACCATTTTTTCGTCGCTAATATAATTGATTAACCACATTGCCGTATTATTCCCTAACCACAAAAAGCCTAATAGCACCCCTTCTGACAAACCCAAAACAACTCCCCCTAACACATCTAAAATATAATGTCTATTCAGCAAAACTCGGCTCAAACAAACACTAGTTACCCAAGCTAGGAGCGGGGGCAAAACATAAATGGGTAATGGATAGAGGTTGATAAAGAAATAAGCTACAAAAACGGCTCTTGACGCATGGCCAGAAGGAAAACTAAACTTATCGGGGCCCAATTGGGCGATTTGGTCATCAACGTTAGCTGAAGGGCGCCTTCGGCGCACATACGCCTTAATAATACTCAATAATATTATATCTAACACCAAACCTGTAAAACATCACCTTAATGGTACCAGATATGATATAAAACACCGTAAATAATTGATTAATTAATACTTTAAACAGTAACACAAATTACAATAGTACGAATCATATAATTAACGAAAAATGTAACCATAAATCCTAATTTAAAACTTACCTATTAAAATATTAACTTGCATTTGTACTAAATCTGGATTATTAAATAACCAAGTAAACGCGATCCAAAATGTTAACCATGGTATTCCATGGCAGGAAACCTTTAAAATAACCAACCAAAAAATAAAATTCGTGGTTATGTGCTAAAAAAAAATACAAAATCGCACCTCTAGCATTTTATAATGCCTCGTAAGGGACCTAAGAGGCAGAAAATTGTTGGCCCATTTGACAAAATGCTTTGTAACACTAACATCTAATTGTAAAAGTTTTTGCAATGCAGGAGGCGGTTGTCGTTTAGTCTTTAAATAAAAAAATATTAATAAAATCACCATAAATACCTTTAATAACTATTAAAACTACCTCTGCCATTATGATCTTGTGGATTTTTAAAGATTAAATAATGAATTTGCCTATTTAATCTCTAAAAATAATATCTTGTGACCTCAGCTGTCAAACATAGCCCGGTTTACACTAAGAAAACTTCAAAAGCAATCGTTAACAACAGGTACATATAAATCCTTGATTTGCACCTGTTTTGCTTAATGATTTAACGAAATAAACACTAAAACAGTTATAATTTCACTAGTTCTTAGTGTTAAACCATCAACAAAGTGTGATATTTGTTTAATTATAGAATATAATAATTATTTTTACATGTGGGAGTGCTTCTGACGTCAATGAAACACCCGCGCTATTTAAATAAAGTTTAATATTTAAAAAAATTATTAAATAATGATAGTTAATGTGTATATAATTATTTCAAATTAATAATAACCACTTTTATATATTGTTTATGGATTGCAATGAGCTTTGACGTTTGACATTTAAATTAATGATTTTTAAACGAGGTGAAAAACGTTTTAACTCTTTTTCCTAAATTGGGGTAGTAAAAACCTGATAAATATTAATTTCTAAACGCTACTAAACCTATTTTGATATACTTTAAATACTAATATGAATTGCAGAAATAAATGTTAGTAAATTCTAAAAATACTTTAGTAAACAGACACATAAAACTTAACATGCATGTAAAATATATGCTCCTACAAATTGGGGTGGCAAAAACCGCATTTAAATACTTGTATTATAAATTTTGTGTTCATTTAAACAGTTATTAAAATATATATATATATTTCTATAACAATTAATTAGATTTTGTCTAAGTTTAGAGATCTATTTTTAAACAAAAATCAAAGTACGTTTTATTCATTGGACCATTTAATACTGTTAAAAATTAATCCTCCAGCTAAAGGTTCGGTTTAGTTTTTATTTTAAATCATAGTTTAATAAATAATAGTGACAATGGACCAAATATTAGGTAAGCATATTTAATTTTGATTGTATATAAAATTGTTGCTTTACAAATTAAAATCTAGCGCCGCTAATTTTCAAGAAATATAATTGAAAATTTAGGAGAATATAGCTGAAATATGAAGTAATAATCCCTGAAATTTTTAATTAAATATCTTTTCTAGTTTTTTATTAAATAATTTTTATATTTCGCTCTAAATATATGTTTTTGTTGCCTTTTTCCACTGTTTTACTAATTACTCGTTTCCCCTATTATTTTTCAAAGATTCGTATTGAATATTTAAACAAATTTAGCCTAAATATAGTTGAATAACTCCTGAAATTTCCAATTTGCTATCTAGTAAAGGTTTTCAGTAAACATACTTTGAGTTAGTGTGTTTTATTTGCAAACATAGTTAAATGTCCCAGTCACAAACAGGAACTCAATTGTTTTGATATTTTTAGCCAAAATAGCAATGTTTAACTTTGGACTCAGTGCCAATTTATTTTAAGCAGAACCGTCTCTAGGGTGGGCGAAAATAATGCTATTTTAGTGGCACATATTTAACTATGATAAATACGTTAATGTAGTTTTTATGTATGCCCTTAACAAGAAATTAAATCATTATAAACATAATTGATTTAGATGTATGCAACCAGCTTTACGTTATTGTTCTCTAATAGTTTGAAATATGATTTTATTTGTATATAATTTATTAAATATTTACGGAATGATTAAATTTGTGATAAATATTTATTAACATATTTAGTTTTAGTAGTTTTATTTGTGTATTGATTTAAAAAAAATTGAATTACTAATTACATGTTCAGATATTGATCGGAAATAATTTAAAAACATGTAAATAGCGAAGTAAATTGCAAATTATTCATTCAACAAGCGAATATCTAATGTGTGTGAGATGTTAGTTGCACGTCAGACGTTTTAAATAGCAAATTTATATTTAGAAATTGAAAATCTTTCGTCTGCGTGTGCCCAAACTGAAATTTAGTTCAGAGGTCTGTTAGGCCTGCGTATGAAGAGTGTATAAAATAAAAATAATCGACATTTAGCGGTATTATCGAATAAAAATTGTGTTTTAATATTTTAACCGCCATGGATATGTTATTAAAAATAAATTGTGTGCTCAAAATCTATTTAGTCTGGAATGGAACAACGTAAAACTGTTCCAAAAATTAATGGTAAGCAACGTTTCAATTTAATTACCCGGCTTAAGGGGTAAATTAAAAGCCATCGCGAAATATTTGATTTTTTTTTAAAAAAAGCAACATGTAATAAATAATTTTTAGAAAATATGGGTCATATAGTAGTTATGACACTATTCAGGGCCGTATTCACAATTATAAACTGATTTTATATTATATATGTATATATAAATAGGCAATAATATATTTATTTTAATTTTTAAGACGCATTTATTATATTATTTATTATTATTTATATTGGTGCATAAACATGCATGGGGCATAGCACCTTTGTGCCTCAAGGTGCCGGTGTTCTCAAAATAATTATGTAGTTAATTCCCTTGAACAAAATTTGAACTATTGTCAAAAGTGTACCAGTTGTTTAAAAACATCAAAGCAATTCGACAGATTTTAAATATACATTTTAATTGCCTACACATTATAGTGCCAATTTTTTTTTAATATCTAGACTATTAGTGTTACTAGAGCCCTTCTCCAATTTTCGGAAAATCCCTCTAAATGCGTATTATTTGTTTTAAAAAAAAATGTTTGTGGACATTTTGTGCATTCTAAAAATAACTGAGCCCGAATTCATTCTATTTACGCCTACAATATAACTTAATTTTGATGCCAAACACTAGTTGATTCATTGTTTACCCTAAACTACTTATTTTATAAATTTCACCCTTATAAAAAATTTATTTTATATAAATGTAACTACGGCGGTAAACAACACACTAAAATATATAAAATAAACTAAAAATATGTATCCTTGTATCAAGTATCGCTACACAATTAAATCTCACGGTTTATTTATTTTAACAGTGTACTCAAATTACACACGAACCTTGAGTTTATGCACAGCGTAATAACAATGACCTTAATTCAAATAAATTAAAAATAATTATCTGTTTATTACTTGTTTGTAAAACTATTTAATGCATTCGTAGATCCAGGGGTGGCTCGCCCCTAAATATACCCTATTTATAAATTAAATTAACAAATTATCTTTCAGCGAAATCTTCCCCACCAGTACCATTAAAAACTTACCGGTGGGAAGACATCCGAAGAGAGAAGAAGCGTGGAAAATATCCCTATACATATTTATACAAAGGCCCTTTTTTCGAGAAGAACGCAATGGAGGAGGATAAAGAAGTTAAACCGACGAACGGTGAGAAAAAGAAGAAAATTGTGAAGAAAATCAAGAAAGTTCCTAAGAAGAAACCTAGTGAGGATGAGGAAGATGTTAAAATAGAAAACGTTACTAAAGAAGATGTTAAAGAAGAGCCAATGGAAGTTGGACTTGAAACTAAAGAAGATATGGAGGTGGAGGACATTAAGACTGAAGTGAAGATATATACAAAACGAAATAATTCACCTACTGGTGATTGGTGGAATGAGGACACTGACACTAAAGAAGAAACTCAAGACGAAATTAAACAAGAAGAAATTAAGGAGGAAGAAACAAAGGAAGTAGTTAAAGAAATTAAAGCTGCTACAAGAAACGACTCACCAGTGGATTGGTGGACCGAAGAAACTAAAGAAGAAACAACTGAAAAACTACTTGATAAAGAAGAAAATAAAAATTCTAGTGGTGATGATATCAAACCGGATCTAATTAGCAAATCGGATAGTCGAACTCCTACTTCTGATGACACTTACACTGAGAGCAACATAGAACAATATTTAGACAAAGAAGAAATCTCAAAAAGCGTTTCGGATGCTTCAGGTGTTGGTGGTACCACATCTGCTTCAGACGCAGAGCTTCCTCAAGACCTAAAACTGACCACAAGTCAACATTTAGACATCGGAGAAAAGCGAAAACATTCAGACCCATCAGATATGACTCAATCAAACTTAAGTCTTTTTGAAAAGATGAAAAACACCAAATTCAAGCCTCCTACATTCAAAATTCCTAAATTCAAACGATTCAACTTTAGTAAAAAGTCTTCAAAACGACTTAAAACTGACGCCACACAAGTTGCAGCTATCGAAATTGAACCGCAACATAAAGCGAAATCTGAATCACCTGTCTACATCCGGATTCCATTGATTCCAACTGCTGAAGACTTGGAACTCGAGCGGCAAGAGTCCAGAAAGCGTTTGACTGACGGGGCAAATCGATTAAACAATGTAGACACTAATGGAAATATTTCAAGTTCTAGTAGTAGACCTGCGTCGCCTGAAAATCCTGAAAAAATAACTTCTGGTTTTAAAAAATCAGGTGTTAAATCTACAAAGAAAATTTCGCCTAAAACTGAAAAAAAATCTTCACCTCTTCTTACTAAAACTAGAGACTCGCCTGAATATATTTTTATACCTCTTAAAGGACCTTTACCAGCTGAGGACTCAACAGCTGAAGAAAAATTGGACTTCACTTTAAAAACCCCTTCTACGAATGGAGAAGATTTACAGAATATACCAAAAGTAACATCTAAAACATCTCCAAAAGGAACCCTCAAGTCTTCCCCGAAGAGCTCTCCCAAATCATCCCCGAAAGGGGCCTTAAAAAAGAAAGCCAAACTTAAAGAATCTACAACGAAAATAACCAAAGACATCAAAAAAATGGCGACAAAGCTCAAAGAAGTCCAAGATAAAACGAAAAAAAGTTTTACAACGAAAAAAGCTTCAATAAATGAAGATAAACCAACGAAACCTGAAGAATTAACACCGATAACAACGACGACAAATGATGGTCCAGTAGATTATATTTTTATACCTTTAACTGGGCCTTTACCAGAAAATTTAGTAAAGAAATCAACTGAGAATTTAAATATAAAGGACACTGTTGAAGATAGTACGAAAGAAGACAATGTAGTAGACAAATTAGATGTTAAAGAAGACAAAATGGAGCTAGATAAACCAAACAAATCAGGCTCGACAACTGATGTATCTGAAGGGAAGAAGGACTCGTTAATGTCTAAACTCAAAGGATTAAAGCCTAAAGTGGAGAAGAAAGAAACTATGTATAAATTGGAACAAACACCAAAGAGTTTAGAGACGTTAATCGCGAAGCGATCTGGAGATTCTCCCCCGGTTGAATACATACATATACCATTAACTCCAACTGAAGAAGAACTAGAGAAAGAATTTACTAAATCAAAAGAATTAGAAGAATCTAAAGTAGATGAGGCTATGGAACCAGAAAAACCAGCGACTGAAAAGTCAGGTACTGAAATCCTGAAAGATACAAGTAAATTAGTCTCAACACCGCTACTCTTGGCACTAGAATTACCCAAAATAAAACCTCAGAAATCTGTTAAAATCAAAGAAGAACCCAAAGAAGGTTTTATATCTAAATTAAAAGTGCTTACAACAACCAAATTAGAATCAGTAATCACTCCACCAGTAATTGAAGGAACCGCTAAAAAGTTGAAAGGTTTTACTTATAGTATCAAAAGAAAACTGGAGAAAGAAGAACCGAAATTGGAATACACATTAACAGATAAGAGTTTGGACAGTTTAATCCAACAACGAGAAGAATCTCCTCCGATTGATTATTACCAATTACCAGTACGACCAACAGCTGCTGAATTAGAACGTTTGGCACAGGCATCCAAAGAAGAACCATGGGAAACGGAGGAAGGTTTTGAAATAATACCAGATGAAACTAAACCAGCGGAAGATAATTCTGCAACAGTTGAGCCAAAAGAAAAACAAGAAACAACAACAAAAATCGAAACAGTAGATGAAGAAGCCAAAGTATTGGCTGCAGAAGACATAAAAGAAGAATCAATAGACCAGAAATCCAAACCAGAAACCCTAGAAGACGAAATAATGAAGACTACTGAAAATGAAGTCTTAAAACAAGTTGAAGAATCTTCAACACATATAGATGATACACCTACAATAGAAGATACGAAAGAAGAAGCACCAAAACCTAAAATAAAACTACAGAAACAAAAATCCCAAGCTCCTGCTATTCCAAAACAAGATTCAAAAACTCCTGAAGTAGAAACATCTACTTCGAATGATTCACCGCTTGTAAACGAATCTGCAACCACAGATATAGAAACTAAACTTCAACCACCCGACGAAACTGATTTAAAATCTGAAGAAACAAAAATTAAATTACAAACTGAAGAACCAGCTAGTTTAACCACAATTGTCAAAGAAATAATCCCAAAAACGACTACAGAAGTAGTGTTATTAAAAGAAATTCCATCAACTGTTAAGATTGAATCTTCAAAATCTTCTCCAAGCTCACCAACAACTCCAACAACCCCAAAACTGTTTTTAGAGGAACTCAAAACGGTTAAACCTCTCAAACTAACCGAATTCACAAAGAGTACTTCAAGTTTACTAGGTCCAGTTAAAGAAGAAACTATAACTAAATTCAAAGGATTCACTTCTAGTATAAAAAAGAAACTGGGGAAAGAAGAACCGAAATTAGAACACAAGTTAACTGATAAGAGTCTTGATAGTTTAATTGGGAAACGAGAGACAACACCTCCAATTGATTATTACGCTATTCCAGTTAGACCAACTGCTGCCGAATTGGAGCGTTTGGCTCAACAGTCCAAGGAGGAACCGTGGGAAACCGAGGAAGGTTTCGAAGTAATAACAGCTGAAGAATGTGCAGAGCCTATAGAAAGCGCACTAGTAAAAACTGAAGAAGAAACTAGAGTGGAAATGGAACCTATGGAAGTATCTGTACCAGAAATAATTCCTACTGATTCAAGTCTAATAAGAAGTACTTCAGCAGCACTTATGACCACAGACGACATGCCAAAAAAGAAAACCTCGGTTATAGAAAAATTAAAGTCAGCTAAACCTGATTTAAAGTTATCAATGAAGAAAAAGGTTCCGAAGAAATCTTCACCTACAGGTGAGAAAAAAATAGTTAAAAGATCACCTCCAGTTGATAAAAGACGCCGAGACTCTCCAGTTGAATATTTATTCATACCATTGAACCCAACTCAAGAAGAACTAGCAGCTGAGAAGGAAAAACAAATTCAAAAACGTTTAGACGAAGCTGAAGTACCAGTTCCAGAAACTAAAGCTGATATTGAACCGCCAAAAGTTGTTTCAGCAGTGAAAAAAGGCGCTGTTAAGAAACAGAGTGGAGAAAAGAGTAAACTACAAGACACTACAGCTAAATTGACTCAGGATATTAAGAAATTTGCTTCAAAGTTGAAAGATATGCAGAAGAAAGCTAAAAGACCTACGTTTAAAACATTTAAACATGGAACTAAAGTTGGAAGTAAAACCTTGTCACCTCCTAGTGCAAAGAAATCTATTTCAGAAGGTAAAAGATCTCCTCCAAAGAGTCAACAGAGTATGGAATCCCCAGAATACATCTTTATACCTCTAAAAGGACCTCTGCCTCCTAAAAGTGAAGAAGTTAAAAAATCAGAGACACCTGCGTTGATCCAAACTTCAACTACAGAACATTCTTTATCATCTAAAATGTCGACAGAAGAAATTAAGACTCCTGAAAAACTGGTACGAAGAAAATCCAAACCTACCACTAAAGAAATCTCAGCAACAGCAATTGACACACTGAAAAAAACCAAAGACTTCAGCATAACTAAACTCAAAGCTTTGAAAGACGTAGTCCAGCCTTCTAAGAAACCTGAACCAACACCTGAAACAATTACTAAAACTGAAATAGTAAAACAAGGCAGCATAGAATCACCTGAATATATTATTATTCCTTTAAAAGATCCAGATAATCAAACCAAAAATGAAGATACATCCGAAACGAAAGAAGATGAACTAGAATCTATATTTTTTGAAAAAATGAAAATTGAAGACGAACCATTGAAGCCTAAGAAGAAAAAACGTGTTCCTAAACCACCATTAACCAAAGAAGATAGTGTTAGATCTCAAGATGAACCAGCTGAAGATATAACTAAAGTTGTAGAAGCTACGAAATTAATTCAAAATGAAGAAACACTACCTATAAGTGAAAATATTCAACTTCTTGTTACTAAAGAAGCTACTCAAGTCCAAAAAGAAGAAATCGATAAAACCCTTCCGATTGAAGTCCAAAAAGAAGCTGAGTTGCATCATTACGAGCCCATATCTAAGGAAGACGAAGAAGATGGGCTGAAAACAGCTGTGCTTGCTTCAAAAGTCCAGGAAGAGTCACCAGTGACTAAAAAGACTCAGATAAAGAAGAAAAAGGGCCTGAAAACACCCAGTGAAGACGACAGTATTATTTATGAAACTATACAAGTCCAAAGGGAACCAAGTCCAAGTATCCAGAAGTCCATGGCGGTAACTAAGAGCTTGTCTGTGGAAGAAGATGACAAATGGTCTAAATCTATGTAAGTGTATTTGACTCTTACTTGATTAGTTTTTGATTAACATGAGTGAGTTTGGTTTCAAATTTAAAAACAAATTTAGAAATAGAATTGTTATTTTTAAGTTTCGATATTTGAGACACATTTGATAGTAAACATGTTTATCTAATAGTTAAAAATTGATTCTTTCGAATACAATGAGTTAAATCGATATAAATAATATTTTTAAATTGTTTGTTATAATTGTAATTATAGTATAAACGCTTACGTTTATTTCTTCAATCAATTATGTCAAATTAACATCATTCAAGGGCACAAAATATTAAATAATTATTCAATAACGTTTTTAAAAAAATATATATATATATAAATCAAATCAATTAGGTATCTTAGGAGTATTCTTGCAAAAGTAGGGTGATAAAAACTGTTATTAAAATGTGATTTAGTAGGAATTTAGTGGATATTTTCGGAAAAAAATTAGAAAATATAAATATATCGTTGACTGTAGTTATTAAAAATAAATTTAACTTCGGGGATTGTCAGTGAACATCGTCGGTTTCCGAAAGTCGTTCCTGCTAAGTTCTAACAATAGTTGTTAGTATAATTTTAACTTAGTGGACAGTAGAATTTCTAACAGTATGGGAGAGGCTGAGAATTATTGTCAAGTGTATTTATAGCAAAAATGTGCTCCGTGCATCAGTGTGTGTGCATCGTGTGCGTTCGTGTGTGTAATTCTACTGGCCATTCAAAATGGTGAAATTTAGTTTGACTCATTGGAATTTCTAATCAACAAAGGTATTACTCAATCTATTTCGGAATAAAAACTGTTTGAAATACTATTTCAGAACTCATACTCATACATATTCACAAACCTTAATATATTTAATTAAAAATCACCAACTCAACTAATGTAAAATACTAATTAATGTTTAATCTAAATCTTCCCTTAACATAATACTAAAAGGATACCAAATAGACCTCTGAAACGATTATAACTTTAAATATACTAGCAATGATTGAAACAATGAAACAAATCAAAATTGAATCAATTTTAGCGCCCTTCCTGCACACACGAACCATCTAAAAAATAAACAAACAATTAAAATGAATTTCTAGACAAAACCAAACTAAATTTCACCAAAAACTCACCCAAAACTATTGTGCCTCGCTCTAAAATGAGGTTCTAAGCCTCGGAAATCACCTGTAAATCTGCGTGTTTCGGATTATAATGTATCCGACTCCCCGTTCCGCTGATTTCGAAGAGACGAAGCGAAATCTAACACGAGAGATCCGGCCCTCGCAAAAGAGGAAGCTCTCGAAGCGGTCTGCGTCGCAGGGTGATAAACCCAGAGACGCTTCTGCGGATAAGTCCAGACAGTCGTCGGATAGTTCTTCGCGGGAAGTGCGCTGTGCGTGCCAGTACTTCCAGTGCGATTTGCTACTTCCAGATCGGGAACGATGGGACGGCACCAGGCCCAGTAGTCGCGCGGGAAATTTGAGTTTGAATTCAGACAAAATTAATGTTGGGTGAGGGATACGATTCAAAAATGTATATATAATATATATATATGGTCATATTTAGCTATAATTAGTAAACTATTTTTTTATGAAGTATATTTTGAAATAATCTAGATTTTGTAAAAGAATAATTAACAGTAAATTTTAAAAAGTGATACGATGTAAACAGTATTAAATTATTTTTTGTGGTTCGTAATTTGGACCACCAAACCCAGTAACTCGGACAACCCTATTTATAGATTTTTAGCCCAATATTTGGCACTTAAAAGCAAAAATATTGGCATAGTTTTATACAATATATCGAAACAGAACCGGCATCAGCGGAATTTGTTTTAATAATTTAAATTTCGCTTTATTCTTGTTGTAATTAACTGTGTGTTTTCGTGTAATAACACTTGTATTACTTTGCTTCAAAATCAAAGCCTCAACATTACCAATAAAAATTATTTTAGTGACCACGAATATGAACCAATCAACCCACCACTAGAACCAACTGTTGCACCATCACCTCTTCAAACTAAAGCAGTGCCCCAAATGGATCATAAACCAACCGTTGAAGAAGCACCTCAACCGGTTGAGCCACGGTTGCTTCGAATCCCCCTCGATAATGAGCTTATCCAGCCTCCAGGAGACCAAGAGCTCCAGTCCTCTATGCGCAGCCTCGTCGAAGAAGATCACAGCACTCTGGATTTCCAAAGTCGACCAAGTTATATGAATACGCCTGATTTGAGCTCAAGAACAGATGGGATTAATACTAGTCAAGTTGATTCTTCTGCTTTGGAGATGTTACCGTTGAAGAAAGAAGCTAGGACGAAGCAGGTGAAGACAGTAGAGGTCGAAGACGTAGAGGCAGCTCCAAGTATGCAAAGTAAAATAAAAACGCAAGCTGGAAAGTTAAAAACGAAATTTAAGAGTATTAAAAAACCTACTTTTACAATCCCAAACCCTAAATTTAGTCCTAAATTGCGTCGTCCTAAATTAGGACCTAAAACTCAAACATCTAAGTTCCAGAAATTGAAGTTTCAACGCCCGAAATTCGACACTTCAAAGTTTAAAATGCCTGACGCTCCCAAATTTACAATGCCCCAAATGCCTACCATGCCACAAATGCCTAATATGCCCAAAATGCCAACTTTTGCAAGCATGCGACGCCAAAGCGCTCCAGTAACTGAAGAGAAACAAACAACGACTGGTTCCAGTATAGAATCCAAACCAAACATTTTCGATTTTCGAACTTATCCGCGACTATTCGATAAAACAAAAAAGAAAACTTCAAAAACGGCCACATTGTCAGCCACTACAGATGAATCTGCTCCAGAATTCGCTACAGTACCCCGAGCAGTGGCTCGTAAGAAAGGCCCCGTTGGAGCTCGATGGGTGCATCGTTTTTCCGATATCCAATACGCAGATGACGAGAAACCTGGACCAGGTGATGATCTCCAAAGCAAAGACAGAGGTGATTCATTGGAGCGACGCATGGAAGCTGATTTGCGTTATGAAGAAGCACTAGCAGAAGATGAAGAATTCCGGGATTACGAACGAGAAAACCAGGAATTGAATCGACGATCTCACCCTGGACCTGATGGAGAGTATCCGGAACGCTGGATGCATGGGAGCTTCCGTAATCCAGATTCTTTCGACGAAGAACTGCAAAATGGAGTCGACGAACAACAACGCAACCGAATGGGTTATGAAATCCAGGAACAGAATCGTCTAGACGAAATGAGACGTCAACATTTAGATGAACACTCTTCCGTGGCTAGTTCAGGACATCACCGTGGCGTTCTAGAAGAGATTGACTCTGATCAGTTCTTCCTTCGAGAGAAAGGAATCTCACAAGATAATATCCAAGTTGGTTTATACTTGAGTTCGGAGATTCGAGACGCTTTTAGACAACCTGTAAACTCTTTGACGATGCACAGGGATTATGATGCTTCTGATTTATCGCTGACGCGACCAAGTCGCCCAAAGCGAAAGCACTTTAAGAAGACTAAGAAGCCGAAGAAGACGCCTCATGCTTCTCAAGAAGAGATGTATGATCAAGAATCAATTAACACTGAACCTGAAGAATACCCGAAGAACCTCAACGATTTTAAAACATATCCTCCGCCGAGACCCAAGCGCAACAAGCGCTCAAGGTCTCAAACGGATCAAGGAAACGAAATGGAGAACATAGACATGGAGAATTTCCAATCACAAGATGAACTTCCAAATATATTAGGATACGTTGAAAATGATTTGGATGTTGTTGATGAGTACAATAAATATATAAGTGATGAAGCTCTGATGTACGAAAATGAAGTTATGAAAGATATTAAACAACCGGAAATTGTGATAAGCGGGGATCGAAAATACGAAATAACAAAGAAAGAAATTGACAGATATCTTCTAGAAACAGGAATGGTTGATACACCGAAACCTCCAACGAGACGGCATAGAAGCTTGAAGAGTCTGGCGTTGTCAGATCATGACTCAATCATCGGGGAGTTTAATCGCGATAAAGTTTTGCAAGATATGCTCGAACAAGAGGTAAGGTTGTTGCCTGAGTATCTGGACTTTATATTTATATTTTTAAATAACTTTTGTATCGATTTCCATTTTAGCTAAACGTTTACCGAGTTGAACATCTTCCAGTCGAAGACTCCCCGTTAGCTCCAGCCCGCCGTTCGCGTTCCAGGACTTTGTCCCAAATGGACGACGATCGCACATCGCATGGGGCGGAATCCTTAAGATCCGAATGCCAAGAATCTCCATGCATTGAAGACCGACGTGACTCCATGGGCTACGCCATCATCGACAAGAAAAAGCAACAAGATCCTCCGCTACCAAAACGAAGACGATCTACAAAATCCAACCGTTCCGCCAAATCTGAAACAAAGTTCTTCACAGTGCCTCGACAATTAAACGACACACCTCCGGCTAGACCTACACGAAACTACAGCACTCTAGGTGAGTCAAATCGACTCAAACGATCCGAAACTGACCTCACCGCAGACGAAGACGAAAAAGAAAATATTGATATTAGTCAGTATATCGAAATAGAAGATGACGATCACTCGAAGAATTTACATTCGGGTGAAGTTATTAATAAGATGAAAGGGCGTCCATTGCCTGCGCCTCCAAGACCTCCAAGGAGCAGAAGAGATCGCTCCAAGGACGCACTTAAAGATATTACGCAAGAAAGTAATATTATTGGTGATCAGATTGATGAAGAAAAGGTTTCACCTGCTTCGCCTGGCGAAGCAATCGAAGAAATCGATA
This sequence comes from Nebria ingens riversi, assembly GCA_018344505.1. Classification (NCBI taxonomy): domain Eukaryota; kingdom Metazoa; phylum Arthropoda; class Insecta; order Coleoptera; family Carabidae; genus Nebria; species Nebria ingens. Next base: position 65,588 of record JADQWA010000399.1, read on the forward strand.
TGTCTACACAAACTGATCCCCTTCCCGAAGATTTCTGTTGCGAAGAAGTCCTCGAAGAACCCACAGACGTCATAGTTGCACCTACTAGAAGAAAACGTAGTTCACAACGTGATTCCAGTAGAAGTTTAGATCGACCCAAAACTCCTACGGACCAACGAACTTCGCAGCAATTCAGAACTCCCGTCGATAGTCCAGTTCCAAGACGGAAACTTCGATCAAGAGATTCCAGCTTCTCTAGAAGTCAAGTAGAACGATCGCTTAGTCCTACGGAACGGAGAAAGCTTCGCTCAAGAGACACTAGCTTCTCAAGAAGTCTGGATAGACCGAAAACCCCATCAGACCTCTCAAGAACACCGCTTGAGCGATCTTTAAGCCCTACAGAGAGAAGAAGGCTCAAATCAAGAGACTCAAGCTTTTCGAGAAGTTTAGATAGACCTAAAACTCCTATAGAAGGATCATCAAGTCCGAACGCAATAGTTATCCAGCGCCAAGTCCAGACTCCAATCGAAGATGAGACTGTTACGCATGCAAGTTTGTTAGTCCGGCCTGTCGCGGAGTATCCACCGGATTCGTTCGTCAGTAAACGATTTGCTGCTGATATTTCGTATGATATGTTAGAAGAAACTGTGGTTCGGAAAGCTAAACCTGACTCAATACAACTCAATTTTGAGTTGAGAGACGCAGAGAGACGAGAAGAGGCTAGAAAAGAGTTAGAACTCCAGGAAATGAGAGAAGCTATAGAAATCAGTGATGAGAATCTAGAAATTGCTGGTATTGAAGAACCAACTTCAGAATATTTTGAAACAGATCAAATAACTGAAGAATTTAAACCAGAAGTTATAACAACGCCAAAAACATCAGCAATGCCAGAAGCAACCCAAGACGCGCTTCCACAATGTATTCCAGAAGTCTCACATCCGTCAAAACCGGTTAAAAAAGAAAAATCACCGGATTACTCCGAGATAATTAAAAGAGAACGCACGGATGAATTGACAGAAATGCCTGAGAAACCACAACGAAGAAAATCTTCCGCGACTATAAAAGCTGAATTACCTCCAATTAAAACAGAAGTTCCTCAACCACCTCAAGCGAAAACAGAAGTTCCGCAACCACAAATCATCGAACGAATCATCGAAAGACAAATTCCTGTCATACCTGGACCTGAAACAGAAGTCGAAGTCCTAAAGGCGCATCGTCTACAAGTAACAGACCTAGACGTGGAACGTCTAACCGTCAACGAACTACAAGCGCACAAAATTTTAGTATCCGAAATTGACGGAGTGAGTTTAACTATCAACGAACTTAGTTCGAAATCAGGCAATTTAGTGTTAAACGGTTTGGAAATACCTTCGGGATTGATCCAAGAAATCCTGGATCGCTTACAACCGACGCCTTCAACATCTGCCGAACGTCCTCCAAGTGAACAGGTAGCCACACAAACTAGCATAGATGAGGAACATACTGAACCCGAAATATTTACAGACCCCATCCGAACCGAACAAGTCTGCACACAAACCAGCTTAGAAGTTTTAGATCCTCCAGAACCAATTCCAATGGAGCAAGTGGCGACGCAGACAAGTCTGGATGAACCCGAAGACAGCAGAGTTCCTGAAGAGTTTCAACAGTTAAAAGAACCGGTGATCCTTATAGATACATCTACTGAAACGGATCAGGATGAACAACAGGAAATATTGGAAAATTTGAAATACCGGATACGATTCATTGAAGAAGAACTCAACGATTTATCAACAGATATTACTCAGGAAGAAATCAACGCTTTGAGATTAGAGATAAATGAAATCATAGAAATTGCTAGTGAACAAGTTTTAGGACAGATAGATTTTCGACAAGATGACGAACCGTTTGACTACATGCAACTTCCAGGATTGATAATGGAATCTTCTGAATCTCCAATAGAACATGAGATATTAATCGATGCGAATTTACTACGTTCTGTTCCTGTTGATGAGTTGGAAGATATGTTGATCAAAACTTTATCGGGCGAAGCCAGATTAGTTCAGGAAGAAGCTCAAATAGAAGAAGAAACAATCAGTTTTAAAGATACTGAAGTCTCAGATGTTGCCAAATTAGTTACAACAGAAGAACATATAGTAAAACAACTAGTTGAAGAAGTTGGAACTTGTGGCGAAGCCAAACTTACTGAAGAAGTTGTAGAAGAACCAAACCAAATACAAGATGACTCAAGAAGACTTAGTGATAGCATCGTACCGAAAGAGTTCCTTCAGTTAAAATCCGAACAAGAACAAATTATTGAAAGTTATCAACCACTTTTGGTTGCTGCTCAAAATCTTCAAACAATTCCTGATTCAATAACTACTTTTCAAGAAACACAAGAAGTTCCTCAACCCAAACATACAACTCCTGAAATTACACAAACAGTTCCTCAAGATATACAAGTTCCTCAACATACGAAACAATCCATCGAACTCAAAACATCACCCCAACAATCAGAAATACTCCAAACTGAACCAAAACCAGTTTCCCCTCCAATTGAAACCCCTACACTCCATCAATCTGAACCCCAACAAGAACCACCTAGATCAAAAAGTCCAGGCGCTCCTCCAAGTAGACCCCCATTACCCGAATCTCATGTACCACAATCCGAATTACTACATGGGATCCCCTACCCTGTTTCATATTACCCCGAATACGTACGCTCAATTCCTCCTCAGTCATTTTACACCCTCCGATCTCCGCTTCAACACGACCTGTCTGAAGACGACATTCCGGTTCACCACAGACGACGAAGACATCATCGACACCAATCCCGATCCAGTTCTGAGGAAGACAAGCCTACAATATCCAGACGACACATGGCTCGATCACCAGAGCCATCAATTCCTCAACTTTCGGGACAATTGGTCAGAGCGTGTTCGCATTCTTTCGGGAGATTTTTACGCCAGTTAACTAACCAGATTTCAGAACTTGTGGGTGGACCAAGGGAGGGCAAACGTGATTTGCAAATTGCTTTAGTTATTTTATTGGTTTTAGTGGCTGGACTTGTACTGTTAGGGTTCGGGGGGAGTAAAACAATTCATTTGCATCATTGGGAGTTTTTTAATCCTCCGAAGGAATTGTAAGATATTTAAAGCCTGAGAGCATTTTAATATTGCGAGACAGTTTTGTATTCGTAAAGGATCTAATGGTAGCCATGTTGTTTAATGGCAGCCATTTTGTGGGGGTTATCTTGTTAACGTATGCAAACTGTTTTTATACAATGTTTATTTTCATTTGTATTATGATCGTGTGTTTTACATAATTATTGTGTTATTTTTATTGTATATTCTACAATTTTCAACGTAACAAACTGGCGTTATTGAACAGAGCCTAATTTCGACGGGGTTAATCATTTATTATATTGTTTTGAAGTGTACATGTATGAATGTACTTATTAAACATTATTATTTCATTGTTTTTATTATATTAATTGTTACAAGTTGCGAGATTTTTGTAAAAATGTGTTCTGTTATTTAAAACTCTGTATATAAATTAAAGCAACAAACTATTACAAAATTAAACAAATATGTTTAAGCATCGAACATATCGTCGTAAATAACTAAATTACGTTTATCTTTGTGGTTCCCTTTTTGGGAATGGTTCGCAGCTGAAAATATATTGGAAATAGGATCAAAAATGAACTTACCACTATACTAAAGTATAGAGTACCTAAAGTCGACCATGCCGTCGAAGACGCTGCGTCATTAATTGGCTCAATTTGGGGCTGTCGTCTAGCTAGAGACACTTTTAATTGAATACCAGACACCATACTCCCATCCATCTACAGGTATAAATCATTTTATCACTTGTTAAATCAATAATAAACGCGAATTCTCACCTCAGCGATTGCACGTTCTGCTGATTCAACTTTATCAAAAGTTACGAACCCCCTACTACATTTAAAAATAACAATATAGAAATATTTCTCAAAAAAGAATTCGTATATTTAAAAAAAATATATAAATACTTTTTTTCAATTTCCATCGAAACATTAACAATATTCCCAACAGTCTGAAAATGCTTCTTTAAAAACTCTTCTGATATTTTATACCCTGAAACATAAATCGTATTCCCTTGTCTCGGTTTATCCGGCTTTTCCCGTTTCTCCGTAATCCCCCGTTCTTCTCGATCTCTCGCCGTCACAAAAGTATCATACAGATTCATCCGTGGTGCTCGATTTTCAGGCGTGTCTGCCCCACCGTCTTCAGCCTGAATTGCTGAAAACGGCTGGTAGTTACTCACAGTTTTTTCTTGAATCATTTTACGCTCAACCCCTACACAAAAAATACCATTTCATCATCAATATTGACTATTACAGCACTGGAAATATACCTCTGGGTCGTTTGAAAGTGGTGGTTTGTTCGGGTCGTTTATGACTTTTTGAAATAGCTGAAATGGCGCCTGATTTGATTAGTTTTTTCGCCACTTCACGTGCATCTCGAGCCTCTGCGGGTCTTTTAGGGATAACAGGCTTTTCAGGCTCCGGTTTAGGAGCCTTAAGGGCCTGAAGTGCTTTTTTCTACCATTCAAAAACCATAGTAAATTTGTTTTGGGGCATAAACTAAATTATTTATACTAACTTTTTTCTTTAATTTTGTATATTTTGCTTGTAACATTAATTCTTCTTCAGTAAAATTCGCTGGGAAATGAATATAAACCATCTTTGCTTTGTTTGGTTAGATTTAACTGATATAAACTGTTCTTTAGACTGTATAAGTGATCCGTTCGTTAAACGCGAATCGGGATTCGTCTCGTTATTTTGACGTTTACCTATAGCCTTAATTTAACCATGTGTTGAATGTTTTTATGATTATTTAAACATAAAACGTATAAAAATGAAGTTTTTAGTGCAAAATTTAACGAAATGTTCACCTAGAGTTGGTGTTTTAAGTGAAATTCAACGATTACCAAGTACTCAGTTTGAAACACCGGCTGCTATTTTATACACAAAGGTATATATAGTATTGCAATAATTATTTTATGCGAAAACCCTAATCAATATTTTGATTTGAGACCTTAAACTACTATTAATACTTCTATTAAATAGTTTTAATCACATTTTAACACCTCTATTTAATTTTGTATTGTTTACTTTCCGCCTTACAAACGACGTATTATGTTAGTTACATACTTTATATTTACTAGTAATTGTATTAATTAGGGGGGCAGTATTCCGAATTTAACTCGTGAAGTCTTTAAATATTTAACTTCCGAACCACAGTGTATCGAAGTACCAATTTCGAGCACTGCCAATTTCCATGAATCTTTAGTGGATTCGGAAATGTATTTAGCCGAATTTGTAGGGCTAAAAGATTGTTTAGTTTATGTAACTATTCAGGATCCTGGGGCAAATAATCCTTCTGGACACCACTTACATAATAATGTCCCTATTTGGACTAGAGGTGGCAAAGCGTACCTTACTCCTGATAGGTAATATAATTAAAATTAAGAATTAAACTTAGCGCACTCCTTGGGGCTTTAGGGCCTACAATTTTCAGGCGATCTTACTGAAAATTTATTTTCATATTAACAAAATGCTAGTTATTAACCCCTGAAAAGGGTAATTCTTTATATGTACCCAGTTTTGAGCAATAGTTGTTTAAAGTTTATAAGTAATTTAGCCATTACTGCAAACAAATTGTTTTCGATCTCCTTAAAAATTAATTAATATTTTTTACTAGTTATATGGATATGATAGAATCATTTAAACCAGATTTATATTGTTTATTGTCCGATGGAGACACAAATAAAAATAGTTCAAAAAAGAGAATTTCCAAATCAGTTGATCAGACCCTAGCATTTTTTGAAAAATGTTTAGACAGGCACAAAGCCTCTAAAAAGCTTAAAAACAGCCTTGTTATCGCCTCAGTTGAGGGGGGACATTGTTTCAAATCGCGGGAACGTTGTCTAAAAGGATTTTCAGAACAAGAGGATCAAATTGGGGGCTTTTTGATTAACGGCCTTCATAATAATGGGCCGGAATTAGAAGTGTTGTCGTTTGAAGAAGTTCAACCAATCGTCGAATATATTTTTGTAAGTGTTATTATTAAATAGTATATATTTTACGTAACACCACATTTTATTTAGAATAAACTCCCATCTAATAAATTAAAAATCGTTGAAGGATGTTGGAACCCAATTAACGTGATTCATTTTATTAAATTAGGCGCCGATATATTCGATACATCTTATGTTAATCTATTAACAGAAAGATCATCGGCTCTTACTTTCAATTTTGATGATTCAAGTTCTCAAAATAATAAATACGAAATAAACCTTAAAAATATACAGTTAAGAATTATTAATTAGAGCCATAAACAATTTTAATTATTTTAATTTTAATCAATTTAGATTTTCTGAAGATTTCACCCCTTTAAAACAGGGTTGTAACTGCCTTACATGTAACAAATATACAAGGGCCTACATACATCATTTATTTAACGTCCAGGAGTTATTAGGCCCTATTTTATTGACAATGTAATTATTTAATATCAAATTACTAAATATATATTAATTTATATTGATTTTTAGACATAATATTCATCATTATTTAGAATTTTTCAAAGTTATTCGAGAGAATTTGAAAAATGGGACTTTGGATATATTACAAAATAATATTCAAAAACAGTTTCAGGAGAAACTATGATTTTTTCTATTTATTTAAGGATTTTAATAAAACATTTATTATTAATACTATTTTAAATCATTTATTAACCCATAATAAATAACATATAAATTTCTTAAATATTCCTAAATGGTGACCTAGAAATGTTTTTGACTAAATTTAGAACTACGGCGCTATCACCTACAATTTTCAGATGATCCGACTGAAAATTTATTTTCATATAAACAAAATATTAATTATTAATCCCAGAAATTTTCAATTTCTTATCTCTAATAGTTTTTGAGTTTCGATTTGTTTACTTTGTACTAAATTATGATTAGATTTTTGTTCTTTGATTATTTGGATGATATTCAAAACTAGGGCGCTAGCGCCTATAATTTTCAGGGGAAATGTATTTTCATGTAAGCTAAATTCAAATTTCCCCGCACTTTTGACGTCATTTTGCTTTATAGATCTGTTCGTTTGACTATAAAATCTTGTTCAATATTGCTCTAAATATATATATAAAAGTGGTATTATTTATTAATATGAAATACATTTTTGATTAATTAGATATAGTTAAGTCTATTTATATAGATTTAGATATATTTGATGAACATTTTCGTTAAATAAGTTTGCACCTAATAAAACAAACGAACACATCTGTTGCATCCATGTTAGATGTTACCACGGTAACGAAAAATGCAGAGGAAACATGTACACACATTCTAGACATTTCAGATAAATTTATTTCAAAAGTAAAATGAGGACTATTCCGAAATGGGTGGATAAAATACAAGATAGTGATAAAGTCGAGCAATGGTACATTGTTATTATAAATAAAACACATCCAGAATATAACAATTGTGTCATTTACAGCATTTATGATGTTTGTTTCAATCCAAGCGGCTCACAATTGATTGTGGCTAGTGGTCAAAGAGTTTTAGTTTACGATACATCGGATGGAACAATCATCCAAACGCTTCGCGGCCATCGCGACACAGTTTACTGTGTAGCATACTCCCGCGATGGGAAAAAATTCGCGAGTGGTAGCTCCGACAAAACCGTAATCATCTGGAACGCAAAACTTGAAGGAATCTTAAAATACAGCCATAACGACGCTGTCCAATGTTTAGCATACAATCCACTCTCAAGCCAATTGGCGTCATGCGCTTTATCCGACTTTGCGTTTTGGTCCGCTGAACAAAAAGCGGTTCAAAAGTACAAAGTCGGATCGCGCATTAATTCATGTTCATGGACAAACGACGGGCAATATTTAGCGTTAGGTTTAGGAAATGGCGTCGTCTCAATCCGAAATAAAGTAAACAATTTGTGATTAGTTTTAATTTTAAACGCATATATATGAAAGTATTTTTGAAGATGGGCGAAGAAAAATCGCGAATCGAACGAGCTGGAGCTCCAATTTGGGCTTTAGCTTGGAGCCCGAACAAAGACGCAACATCGGATGTTTTGTGCGTAACTGATTGGAACCAATCGTTGTCGTTTTATACGTTAGGGGGGAAACTCGTCGGGAAAGAACGTCCGATTGGGTTCGAAGCTTTAAAGCTTCGTTATTTAACGATGGGGGAGTATGTGATGATTTGTGGTACGAATAAAAGTTGTTGTATTTACACGAAAGAAGGAATCAAATTAGGCATCGTCGGAAATGTGCAATCGAGTTGGGTGTGGTGTTGCGCCGCACATCCAAACTCAAATTTCATCGTAAGTCATCAAAAACCGTTACGTTTTTCTATTCAAGTATAAATATTTAAAACAAACATAGGCAATCGGGTGTCAAGATGGTACTTTAGGATATTATCAACTAGCAATCAATACTGTGCATGGTTTATACAAAGAACGATACGCATTTCGCGAAAATATGACTGATGTGATCATACAGCATCTCCTAACCGAACAAAAAGTTCGGATTAAGTGTAGGGATTTCATAAAAAAAATCGCAATCTACAAACATCGACTCGCAGTAAGTGGAATTACAACTATTATAAACTATAAAATAAAACAACAAACCTCAGGTGCAACTTCCGGAGCGCATCGTCATCTACGAATTATATTCAGGTGACACAAACGATATGCACTATCGCGTTCGTGAAAAAATCACGCAAACACTCGACTGCAATCTACTAGTTGTGTGCGCACAACATCTAATCATTTGCCAAGACAGAAAACTACAATGCATGTCGTTTAACGGTCATAAAGAGCGGGAATGGCTTTTGGACACTGCGATCCGGTATATTAAAGTTGTCGGCGGCCCGGCCGGTAAAGAAGGTCTCATTTTGGGTCTTAAAAGCGGACAGGTAATAATAACACAATGATTTGTTTGATTTTGTAGTAAAACTTGATGTATCCCATGATAGGTTTGGAAGATATTCTTAGATAATGCGTTTCCTATTTTAATGATGACTGTTAATGGCGCCGTTAGATGTTTGGATGTTAGTTGCGAACGCAAAAAAATCGCTGTGGTTGACGAGAATGGTTTGTGTCAGGTGTATCAAATTGATAAAAGCGAATTATTATTCCAGGTATGTCTAAATGTGTTTTATAGATTAAGATTTGCGATTTAACTATTTAAAAGTCGTTATTCGGGGGTGAAAGTTGTTAACTATGTCTATGTTGGACACAAATCTGTATTTTTTAATACAAAAACTGCGTAATTCAATACAATTTTAAGTGATTCTTACAAAATATCAAACATCAGACACCCAAGTTGTTATATTACGTTTTTAAGTGATTTAATGTAATTCTTGTTACATCGAAGCGTTTAAACATCCAATTTCTTCATCCGAAATACGATTATACTCTATATTATGCAATATATTAGTATTCTACTTCTCCTAAGCTGTTTTTTGCGTGTACAATTGTAGTTTTCAACCAAATACACTGAAATTTCTTTAAAAATACTATAACTTACTTGTAAAACGTATTAATAAATTATAAATCAACGTTTAGATGTGTTAGGGGAAACTACAAATAGTTAATGTCGCAGATCTAAATCTGTGACGTCACTGACGCACACACATAAATAAATAAATATATAATAAATGATTAGGAATACAATATAAATAGTGTAGCTTGGAGCACTAGTTACGAAGATATGCTCGCATTATCCGGGAATAATTCCCTTTCGATAAAAGTAGCAGATTTCCCGTCACATTGTCAAAAACTAAACGGTTTTGTGGTTGGTTTAACCGGCTCCCAAGTGTTCTGCTTAAACGGGGCCACGATGTCCACAATAGACTTGCCCCTTTCGGCCCCAATGTACCAATACATGGACAAACGTATGTTCCAAGAAGCGTATAACGTCGCTTGTTTAGGAGTGACTAACGGCGATTGGGAAGAGTTAGCGTATACATCATTAGAGAACTTAGAATTCGAGACCGCGAATAAAGCGTTCATCCGCCTACAAGATTACACCTATTTGGAACTAATCAAAGATTTACAAGTTCGTTCAAATAAACCGTGAAACCAGCACGGAAATAATATTTGTATTATGCAGGATCGCCAGAAAAAAGGAGAGTGCAGCCGAGAAGTGTTAATCGCAGATGTGTTAGCGCACCGCGGTCGCTTTAGAGACGCAGCCCGTCTATATCAAAAAGCAGGCGAAGAACACCGGGCCCTAACCATGTACACCGACTTACGAATGTTCGATTTAGCTCAAGACTACTTAGGCTCCGGTGATCACAAAACGTTAATTCGCCAAAAAGCGGAATGGGCTCAGAACATCAACGAACCCAAAGCGGCTGTCGATATGTACTTATCAATCGGCGACACTAACATCGCAATCGATATTATGGGCGAGAACGGATGGACGGATCAGTTAATTGATTTGGGGCGTAAACTAGATAAATCAAATCGCGACGCACTACTCGCGATCGCCGATCACTTGAAGCGATCCCAACAAACGGGGGCGGCCGCCGAATTGTACCGGCGCCTCGATGATTCCGCCGCTGTAATCATGCTACACATTGAAGCTCGCGAATGGAACCAGGCGTTCGCGCTCGTCGAACAACAACCGCAATTCCGCTCATTAGTCTATGTCCCTTACGCGAATTGGTTAGCTGAGAATGATAAGTTTGTTCAAGCTCAAAAAGGTGTTTAATTTATATTACTTCCGGCCTTAAAAACGTTAAGTTCTATGTATAATCAATACTTAATAATTATAGTATGATTAGCTAACCCTATAATGATTATCCTATGCTTGGGCTTCACTAGATAATAATTATAGCATGATTACTTAATTATATATTATTTAGTGCGAAAAAATCGAAATGAAATTGAATCCGTGGTAATAAAATTGATTTATTTGTTAGAATTTATTCGAAAATCAGTTTTTGTTCTGAAATATCGTTAAATTGTTGATTAAGTCCTAGATCTCAACGTCGTTATGCCTAATTGCGCTTTACACAAGAAATTTGACGTTTATCCTGTTATTTGTAGCGTTCCATAAAGCTGGCCGTCCAAATGAAGCATTCCAGGTGCTCAAACAACTTACAGAGAACGCTGTAAACGAATGCCGCTTCCAAGACGCCGGTTATTACTACTGGATCCTCTCCAGACAATGTTTAGATATTGTGCAACAATTGTAATCTATTTATCCTTGTTTTATATTGAATTTTAATTGAGTTTTCAACAGCCCCGATCAAGAAAAAGATATGTTAGCGTTGTTTTACGAAAACGATCGACTAGCTAGTATTTATTATACATATAACGTGATTCATCGGTACTTAGAAGAGCCGTTTACATCTCATATGCCTGAAGGTCTATTCAATATAGCCCGGTTTTTAATGAATGAGACAATGGACAACAAACCGAGCGCCGTTTCAACTTTGTACTATAATAATTGCAGCAGTTATCGCTTAAGTTATTAATAAATCATTGCTTCATAGTTCGATTCTCTACACGTTATCGAAACAATCACGCATTTTGGGCGCGAATAAACTTGCGAAACAACTCTTAGACCGAATCCAAACTCTAAAAATACCATCACGGTTCCTCGAACAAGTGGAAATCTCAACATTGGCTGCGAAAGCGAAATCATTTAGTGACCCTGAGGAACTAGTACCGATGTGTTACCGTTGTTCTACATATAACTCTTTGATCACCAGTGGTAACTCATGTAACAATTGTGGACAGAAGTTTGTTTATTCTTACGCCACTTTCGGTACTTGATTTTTTCGGTGTTAAACGAGTTTAGAAGTTTTATTTTTATAAACAAATTGTAGAGATTTTACCGTTGGTTGAGTTTGAATTGGATGAGGATATCCATGATGCAGAAGCGGTTCGATTGATCGAAACACCACGGCAACTTAAGAGTGTTAAGCATGTTGAGGAGCAGTGGTTGGAAGAAGATTCTGATACGCATCAAACGCTACAGTTAGACAATGAAAGACAAGCGGTTGTGGATGATGGATTCACGGAAAGATTGTTGAATTTTGAGGTGAGGTCTATACATTTAGCGAAACATCGAAAATAATTGAGATATTTAATTAATTAGAGCACTAATTGCACAACTAGTATCGCGCTTTTCGAGTTTCTATATAAATAATGAATAATTTAGAGTGGCGGTAATTTTATACCATTAACTGTGGGCCGAAGTACGTTATTAGCGATGGATAGATGTTCAGTTTTGATTTGCAAATGGAAACCACCGTTGCGTTATCAGTATTATAGAAATCTGTTACCCGATGTGCCTGTTATCATGTGTAATGGCTGTTTTAAGGTACTTTTCTTACCATAAATCAAAATAATGAAGAAATTATCTTTATTTTTATGTATATATAGGCGTTTCATGTGGACGATTATGAACTGCAAGTGCTACAGAAAGGTTATTGTCCATATTGTAGATCAACACCGGAAACAAGCACTAGTAACGATTCCACAGATGATTTGCTAAGTATTAATTAATGGCGCAAATAATCGTAATTCTATCATTTATAAACATGTGTAAGTAACAATTATAAGTTTATATATATATATATATATATATATATATATATATATATATATATATATATATATATATATAAGAAGACTAAATAGACTTACAGTGCAATTCTATAAATCTATTAAAAAAATTAAAGAGTATAAAACATGTACAACTCCTTAATTTATACCTAAATCAATATTCATTACAGAACTGTAGGAGATTATAGGTAATTCAAAGATTTACAGAATTATAAACGCACAAAATCGCACTACTAATATCTATACAGTATATAGACCTTACAGATTTCTCAATAGCCGGTATAGATTTGTTTAAAATCATTTTATTATTATTATTTTTTAAACTGCCTACTGATGGAAACCATAACTCTTAAAACGCTGTTCTGTAACTTATATATAATATAATTCAAAGATTTACAGAATTATAAACGCACAAAATCCCACTACTAATATCTATACAGTATAGACTTTACAGATTCTTCAATAGCCGGTATAAATTTGTTTAAAATCATTTTATTATTATTATTTTTTAAACTGCCTACTAATGGAAACCATAACTCTTAAAACGCTGTTCTGTAACATATATAATATAATTCAAAGATTTACAGAATTATAAACGCACAAAATCCCACTACTAATATCTATACAGTATAGACTTTACAGATTCTTCAATAGCCGGTATAGATTTGTTTAAAATCACATTATTATTATTATTATTTTCTTAAAACTACCTACAGATGGAAACTATAACCCTTAAAACGCCCATAGCACTGTTCTGTATCTCATATAGAGTCTATAACAGTATATATACAGACAAATTATACGTAAATCAATATTAATTACAGAACTGTAGAAGACTACAGGTAATTCAAAGATTTACAGAATTATAAACGCACAAAATCGCACTACTAATATCTATACCGTATAGACCTTACAGATTTCTCAATAACCAGTATAGATTTGTTTAAAATCACATTATTATTATTATTTTTCTTAAAAGTACCTACAGATGGAAACTATAACTCTTAAAACGCTCATAGCACTGCTCAGTATTTTATATAGAGTCTAAAACAGTATATATATATATATATATATATATATATATATATATATATATATATATATATATATATATATATATATATATATATACAGACTAATTATGCATAAATCAATATTCATTACAGAACTGTAGAAGACTACAGGTAATTCAAAGATTTACAGAATTATAAACGCATAGAATCGCACTACTATCTATACAGTATAGACCTTACAGATGTCTCAATAGCCGGTATAGATTTGTTTAAAATCACCTTATTATCATTATTGTTTTTTAAACTACTTACAGATGGAAACTGTAACTCTTAAAACGCTCATAGCGCTGTTCTGTATCTCATACAGAGTCTATAACAGTATATATACAATTGTTTATTTATTCATATAGTTATATAGGAATCTATAAGGTATAAAGATAATAGTTATAAGAACGTATAGGTCTGCTTAGAATTTAATATCAGTAAATTGTCTGTAACTATAACATATATATATATATATATATATATATATGTATATATGTATATATGTATATATATATATATATATATATATATAGATATATATATATATATATATATATATATATATATATATATATATATATATATATATATATATATATATATATATATATATATATATATATATATATATATATATATATATATATATATATATATATATATATATATATATATATATATATATATATATATATATATATATATATATATATATATATATATATATATATATATATATATATATATATATATATATATATATATATATATATATATATATATATATATATATATATATATATATATATATATATATATATATATATATATATATATATATATATATATATATATATATATATATATATATATATATATATATATATATATATATATATATATATATATATATATATATAGATATATATATATATATATATATATATATATATATATATATATATATATATATATATATATATATATATATATATATATATATATATATATATATATATATATATATATATATATATATATATATATATATATAGATGATCTAAATTTATTAAATAATATTTCTTTTCTTTTGACCTATCAAACAACCTAATTTTGAATTGTTTAATTAAACAAGGTCGTCTAATAAAATACACAATTGTGCATTGAGTAATAAAAATTTATAAAAACAAAAATATATTTTATAATAAAAAAATTTACTCATAAAAGTACAATGAAATAATACATTTTAATAACATTAAACGTCATTAACACGTCCCCAACCCATTCGCCGTTTTTTCATCTCTAATTTAAGCCATGATGGCACCGAGTTAGAGATCGGTTCAGCATTAGGGAACGGTATCGCACTCTTACGATCCTCAAACGGGTGTACATCCTTCAATTTCTGTTTGAAATACCGTTCAGACACCTCTTTCGGGTCCTTGTATTTGTCCATGTATAGATTGAACGGTTTCCGCAACGGAAACCACTCTTGCGGTCTGATATACGCCGGCTCGAAATCGTATTCGAAAACCGGCTCGCGCATATCTGAAATCCGAGCGATTTTAGTCGTTTCCCGGTTTGAAAATCTATTTTTATTGTATACTTAATGTGTTGTGGAAGAAATCCGTTAGTGACGCGTCCCAATCGGATTGGAAAAATGCTAAAGAGCACGGGGTTAGGTCATTTTGGCGTGTTTTATAGAAATCTAACGTCGAAAACGTGCGATTTGCTAAATTTAAACTGTAATCAAAAGTATACACGTATTTATTAACGTGGGAATATTTTTTATATTAACAAATTTTCGCTTCATTTTAAAAACAAATTTTATATAATACATAATTTATAACTATATACATTTAGTGAAAAGAGCCACGCTTCAGGAGCATGACGTCACGATCACTCTAAGATATAGATTAAATCAAAAACACTCCTAATACATAATTAAAAGCTGTTTTTAACTTTGCATCACAATTTTACAGAATAAATAACCGTGTAGATTCACTAAAGAGTTCACGCTTAAGGAGCATGACGTCACGATCCCTCTAATATATAGAACACTGCTAATACATAATTAATAACTTCATAACATAATTAATTCACTTATATAATAGTCTATACTGATATATAGATTTATTTTACTGAATAAATATATAGATTTACTGAAAAAACTTTCATGCTTAGCTTAAGAAACATGACGTCACGATCCCTCAAAGATATAAATTCATTTAGAACACTGCTAATACATATTAATTAAAAGCGGTTTTTAACTTTGTATCACCAATTAATTCAGTTATATAAATAAAGGGAATTTTGTCACTCCATTTAATAGGAATAGGCGTGAAATTATGTATGTATGTATGTATATAATAGACTATACTGATATATGTATAGATTTTACAGAATAACAGACTTGTTTTGTAAATATTGGTTAGAGTTTATTAATTCTATAAGTATATTTGTTAATCGTGTAGATTTATATGTTTTAAAGATCGTGACGTCACGATTTCTATATCCTGAGTATAGGTACACAATTGAAGCCATTTAATATTAGAAGTTGATTAAAAATCGAAACCATTTAGAGGAAAAGAATACTCACCAAGGTGAAGCTTGCTTCAAGTCTGAGAAATTTAATTGTTTAGCTTGTTTATATAAAACAAAAACATGCCGATGGAATCCAGTTCCTTTGGGAGGAAACGGCTGTAAATAATCAACAATCACTTCCCCTTTATCGATTTGATTTCCAGGAATATTTCCTCTGTTTAAAACGATTCAATTTAATTAAAAATCAACAATTAATCATTATTTTTAAATTACATCATCCAATGAACATATTCCGAATTCTCTTCCGTTAAATGCCCATCCAAATTCGTCATCACCAAAGTATACAATTGATTCGCCCCACTTTCATAACAAATTGTTGGCGCTTTCGTAGCTTCGGATGGTTTAACAACATTCCCAAACAAAACGGGCAACACCGCTTCGTTTTCATACGAAATATTTAAACATTTACGCGGGATAAAATATGCATCGCCGTACAGATGCTCGTAAATTGCGTAATGATCAGCGATTTTTTTCACCTGATAAGGCCCACTCGTTTCCAACCAATCCGAATTAGTTTCATTTAAATTAATTAACACTAGACACAAATTTAATTCAAAACAATGTTCAACAAATAACAATTGAGATACTTACAGTTTTTCTGTCGAGCAGATTGCTCCAACTCAGTGTTCCGACGATTTTCTTTAATCTGTTCTAATCGTTGATTTAAGACAGCAGATCTAGATATAGACTTTTGTGGAAAACCTATATCTATACGGAAATGTAACTTGGGGTCTTTGAATTTGATTTCTATAAGAACATAACCTATATTTTATTTTTTTAAAGTTATTTTGTGTAAAGTTACCATTGAGTCGCTGCTCTATTGACTTTGCTACACCCGGGGCTTTGCCCCGAAGGTGGTGACCATGTCTAACTAATGTAACAATATTAGTTTTAAATTGATTTGTACTATTTAGAACTGTCCATAAAACCGCTGCCATTTTTTCTCTATGAAAGTAATTTAAACCTAACCCTAACTTATTTATCTTTAAATAACTATTACTAATTAGCGTTCATTATCAATATAGCAATAAATATCTAATTAATATTATTAAAATGAGTTTTTTAAATATATTAGTTTTTAAAATCGCATTGACATCTTTATAATATGAAGTTTTATTATAGTAAAAACATATTTTAATGTGAGTGAAAGGTTTAAAATCTAAATATCTTTCATCATTAAATAAACAAATTATTTCGTTTATTTTTTATTATTATTTAAATATTTTAATTAAATTTTGACATGTCAGTTGTTAACCTCTAACTTGCGCCTTGACCTTGAGTTTAGATAAAATAGAAATGTAGTGTAAAAACCTTTCTAATTGCAATTATTAATCTTAGGCAATTGATTATAAATAAATGAATCAATTGCCTAATTGTTCAAATAGAGAAAATGGTGTGTAATGTGAAGGTGTATAAAAAATAATAATAATAAAAAAAAAAACGGTTATGCCTTGTGCAAAAGTCAGATTGATAACAGTTTCTTGTACCTAGCTGGGAATGCCTTGAAAAAAATTAAAATCACATGAGATTTTAGTAGCGAAATAGTTGCAATCAGTATTAAATTGGTTATCGTGTATGGTGTGTACGTGGTACTGACGTTGAGCATTTATTAGTATATGTATGTGGCATCGTTTTAATTTAATTTAATAAATATACTGTTGTTAATCATTTGAAACAATCGTAACAAAATGTTACCGGATTTTTCGCCTGTAATGCAGGCCTTTTTGGGCACCCTATTCACATGGGGCCTTACGGCCGCTGGAGCAAGTCTGGTGTTGTGCATTCGTGGATCACAGGTAAATATAACCTATTAAAATGCGAAAATGACGCAAATATTAATCGGATTTGTTGATTTTTAGCGAAAATTACTGGATGCTAGTTTAGGATTTGCTGCCGGAGTAATGATTGCAGCTAGTTATTGGTCGTTGTTAGCGCCTGGTATTGAAATGGCGGAAGAATCGAAAGTTTATGGGGAAGAAGGCGAATACGCGTTCATCCCAATAAGTATCGGCTTCTTGATGGGCGCAGTGTTTGTATATGGTGCAGATGTGTTGATTAACAAATTGGGAATACATTCGCCGAATATGATGTTAGGTATGTGAAGTGTGATTAATTCGTTGTAAATTCATTCGAATCAAATAATGGACGAAAGGTGTTTGATGCCACAAACAGTAGGGAATTAAATATGAACTTTTAAACGTTACTAACTGTGTCACACTCATATCTTTGTTTGTATTTGATACCTATTAAAAGGGGGACGTGACGTCACGATCCCCAAACACAAATAAAGCGTTTGTTGCGAGCAAAACCATCAATTGTACTTCGTACTTGTAACATTAAGCACAAATTAATCAAAATACATCTAGTTTATATATATATATATTCTTGCATTTATGACGTCATCGCTTTTCTAGTCCATTAAAAACTAGGGATTCATAAGTGTTTATTGTGTTTCGTTTCAATCATTTTAGCGTTGCATGCTACTAATAAGCAAAAAGCTAAATTGAAGGAAGATCCTCCAAGAACTAATAACTATACTGTATCTAATGTAGATACAACCGCCATCGACGGTTTTAATGAGTGCAACACCAACCACTACCGCCGCCGCGGCCGGCGAGCACGAAACTCTGAGTCGATAACGCACGCGCAAACCTTCGAAGACGTCTCCAACCTAGAGGAGATCCAATACGGCCAATGGAAACGAATCATGCTGCTGGTGATCGCGATCACCGTGCACAACATCCCCGAAGGTCTGGCGGTCGGTGTCGCGTTTGGAGCCGTCGGTACTTCAGCTTCAGCTACTTTTGAATCAGCCAGGTGAGACAACGCATCATCATCCTGTCGAACGTAAAAGGTTCCTTATGACGTCACAATTAACACGGTGACGTCATATATTTCGATTAACGCTCAAATTCAGTTGTTTTAATACAAAATCATGTTGCATAGGTAGGCTAGTGACGTCATACGCTGTTATATGTTTGGTGAGCGTGTGAAAATGAATGTTAATCGCGTTTATGAGTAGATATTGTTATGAAACGGTGGGAATAACGAATGGAGGAATTGAAAATATAAGTTAGTTGAGCTAGTGGGTGTTAGATAGCGTAGTGTAGCGCGTGATATTATAGGTAGAGGTCGTGGTAGGAGGTCTGTTTTGAATGAATGAAACTGACCGGGTGGCCGTGTAGTGTTTGCCGGGCTCCCACCAGGTAGAGTGGGGCGCGGGCTGGTGGATTGGAATCCGAGCCCACAGCCGCGGGCGCCGGACATTCTTTGGTTCGTTCGCTTAGATGTCTGCACGAGTCGAGTCTGACTGACCTCACTTCGCCTCTTCGTGGCCCGTACAAAGTATCACAACATTATCCTATGCTTGGCGGAAAAATATGAATCAGATTCCTAGTGCGTGTCATACCAAAGCATTCATGTATGCATGCATGCAATACTTAATCGGAATCTGACTTCAGGTTCAGGTCATTGATCTCCTGCACCAGACTGTTAGACATCGTAACGTCTATCATACACCTTGTCTATTACAATCGGGCACACTGTCTAACTGTTATTAAATATACGGCCGTAATTGCACCAAAACAACCTGTATAAGTTGCAACACTTCGATTCAATTTACAATTATACAACTTTTCAGTTCCAAAATTGAACTAAATACGCAATTATCGTTTACATCTCATGTCTCATACTTAACTTCCACTAAGTAATAAACACTAATTAATTATTAAATATATTAAAGCCCCTATAACTGAAATAATTGTTTATTTTTATAGTTTAAGTTTTAAATCAAAGTTACATAGTCCTTTTTAGTGTTGGCGCGTTGAGTTGTTATGGTTCGGTTTGATTAGCATTTCTAACTTCCTACAGGAAGTTAGAGTAATTGCGTATTTGTTGAATAACATTTATGGCATATAGTATTTATGAAATCCGTGTAGTTGCTTGAGTGATTTTGAGAATTCGGGGCTGTAAAAGTATTTCATAGTGCAGTGCAAAAGAATGCAGTCTTGCAAGTATAAGTAGGTAAGGTATGTTGTGCGAGTAAGAGAGAAGTATAGAGAAAATTCCTGCGGGCCAAGTAGTTTTCTTTCTTGTTGGTTGTAATATATGTATGTATATGTGTGTGTACATATGTACTGTAGTATGTATGTATATATGTATGAGTTAAAGTCAGTTTGTCTGGTCAAGGTAAAAGAACTACTCACATTCCATTGAGTTCAAACTGTTGGTTGCACGTTTGGCTTTGGTTTAGCAACAAACACAGCACTACCAGCACTCACTTATACTATAGACGGGTACTTTACTTATTTGTTTAAGTGTGTGTATAGGTAACTGCATTCCATCTACATAAATAACAACTCAAAATATTGTTTTTCTACTTTATATATCCTCTATCTATCTATCTATCTATCTATATATGTATATATAATATAAAATGAACCCGGACCGACAGAGACACTTAAATAACTATCAACATCCTGTTAATTGTACTGGGGGGAATTACGTTCTTCCTTAATCACTAAGGGGGACTGACACCCAACTAAACATCACATCCGAAAATCGCATCTTTCCCTAGCCCTTAATTTATTCAAATCATCGCAAAAAACATTTCTGCACTTAATACCTATTTTATAACATTCCCTTTACAATATATAGAAATACTCCCATCGAATAGGGTAGCAGAAACCTCTCTTTCCATCCATAATACTATACTTTTGTATCTATATGAGATATATATTATATGATGAAATAATCCTACAATGATTAACGCGTGTTATACCGCGTCTAAACGATATAATAATATCATATGATTAAGTAAGCCTACAATAATTATCTCTTGTATTTACGCGTCTACACATATAAAATAATTAATACATAATGTTTAGTTAGGTTTATGTAATTATTATTTAGTCTTCACTATGTAATAATTATTATATTTTATAATAATTAGAGGGTGTAATGAGAAGCACGTATGAATCATTGTTTTGTTTTTTTGTATAATTATCGTAGATTAAGTGTTTTGATACATATAAAGTGTGGTTGGAGTAATTTGATAAGTAAATCGTATTTCGTAGGAATTTAGCGATCGGGATTGGGATTCAAAATTTTCCTGAAGGTCTAGCCGTGAGCTTGCCTTTGCAGGCAGCTGGATTTTCTACATGGAAAAGCTTATGGTAAGTGATTTAAGCAAGTGTGCAGCGTGTAGGTATCCGAATTGTATTTAGTGTAAATTTCGTATTAGGTATGGCCAGCTAAGTGGTATGGTTGAGCCAATATTTGGAGTGTTGGGTGCAGTAGCCGTACGGCTTGCGCAACCAGCGCTACCATATGCCTTGTCCTTTGCAGCAGGTGCAATGATCTATGTTGTGGTTGATGATATTATTCCGGAAGCCAATACTAAGTAAGTTCGGTATCAGTCAATGACACAACGGATAATGCTTAGACGGTAGAGGTTGTAATTATATGTTCTTGCAGTGGTAACGGCAAATTGGCAACGTGGGGTGCCATTTTCGGGTTTTTGCTGATGATGGCCCTAGACGTCGGTCTCGGATAACATTGCCAAACTATAGTTATGTAATTTCTTTATAAGTATTTAGGTATCTGTGTATACCTATAGGTATTTTATCTACTTACAACAAACTGACACATT
>JADQWA010000399.1:92500-97500 GCA_018344505.1 Nebria ingens riversi
GACAACTTATCTAGGAATTACTAGAAAAATGTATGTTATTTTGTAGTTTTGGCTACTTTTGTTTGTTTACGTACTCAAGAAAGCAAAGAAACATTTATAAAGGAATTAAATAGAGTGATGTATATATGTTATGATAGTTGCTTATGAGCTAGGCGTAATTTAAGCGGCCAATTCCTATACAAGGGTAGCTTATTAACGCGGGTCGCGTTTATAAATTAAATATGATTAGAATATGAGTGATAAAAGTTGAGGATTTAATTAAAATAATACGCATAGGTATAATATGGGTATAAATAAATATTATGGTGAAGGTCGTACGAAATAAAGTCGCTCCTCGCGCCCCACCAGTCCATACATTCAGAAATTGTTAGTAGGTCTGACGTGGTGGTGACGTGACGTGTTCAGCCTGCGATATCCTAGACATGTGCTCATGGAGCCTATCTTTTTCTACCTCATCTATTAGTGGCAAAGACACGGTTTAAAATACTTGTTGTATACTATTCTAGTGTTGCTATGCGCAGTTTAGTTGTTGGTTAGTTTAGTTAGCGGATGGAATGCGAAATTCTAATAGTCAAGTCACTATAGTTTATAGCTATCCAGTCAGTATAACATAATCAATGGGTGTCATATCATATTCCAGTGAATTTAGTGTCTATGTGTGTGTGTGTAGTCTGTGAACAAGAGGAAATTGTCTATAAAAGCGTCGAGACGTAATCTATTTGGTTATAACCACATTTGATAAAAGTTTCGTATAGAATTACTGAGACTACACATATAATTGGGTAAATAATTGAATAGGAATGGAATGTTAAACGTCACAACTGATTCATTCACTCATTTCGTAACTAACTTCCTACTTGCATACCTACATGTCTATAAATTAATAATATATGCATATTTATTTCATGAATCATGTCTATACAACACTTAAAAACCAACCCTATACCCTAAACACACCCTTAAACTAATAAACGTTTATTATTACATATAATACCTCACTAATTAAATCTATTTATCATTGAATTTCATATATAATTTGCAGGTATTTTAATTAAAACGCATTTAAAAATGCAACAAAATTTAATCGTTATAAGTCATTCAACCTGTGCATTTGATAATACATACACATGGTGCATAAGCATATCGCTAAGTTGCATATTTATTAAAAAAAATCTATACCTTATAGACTTCCTGTAACTTATATAACAAAAAAAACTAGTAATAATTAACCAAATTTGATTAAAATGTTGCATAAGAACTAATGAATTTCACTAATGCATTAACAACATAGTTTTTAAACAATTATTATCAGGGGTACATGAGTTTCTACTTAACATGCGTATGTATTAAAAATAGTATACTGATAACTATAATTGTTATGTGCAACGTCCACGAATTTGATTAGGATTCCATAAAATAGACACTAGTTTGCTTGTTATGTTTAGCTATGTTTTTTTTTAAATATTTCGTTTTACCCATGGTGAGCCTCAAAAAGTGTATTGTATTTCTGACGTATCTATAGACTCTTATGGTGTTGGACGCTTATATAATATAAAAAGTGATATATTTCGGTAAACACACCCTTAGATATTTAGGCAACAAACTTATCAGCGGTCACATGCGCATTTAATACTATTAAAGGTGTTTGCATTCGGAACCGTGCGACTTTTTCATGGATTCCAGTCCCACGGTCTGGTTCGGGTCAGACCGTTCCGTCAGCCTCCTACTTGTGCTCTGTACCATTGCTACCAATGTCCTCTGAATATAGCGTATTTAAAAGCCGCATATACACACATATGTATATACCTTCACACTGTTCATGAGAAATATTCACATCTATACAGTTTTAAACGCCTTTACACAGCGTCGACCCGCATTGCAAAATTCACCGCCTGTGCGCGCATCACCCCGCAATACACGCGTGCATCGCGGGCTTACATACCCCAGCAGGCGGGCTCACTTTGTATTGCGGTACAACATGTCTATAAGGCGTACACAAAACACATATATACATCAATATTTTACGGTGTTATTAATATATATATATATATACATAAATAACATATTTATTATATATTGGAAGCAAATGATTGAATTAAAATGAATAGAATTACGTTTTCATAATATGCACATGTTCTTGCACATAATTTAAAATCTTATCCATTTTGATGACCGGAAGTTATTATACTGATAAGGCCCACTGACTGATGACACTGTGACCTTTTATGTAGTACATTTTCTTGTAACTTCTAAGAAGACTAGAGGTCGTCGAACAGTTATTAAAATATAATAATAAATAAATATATTTAGGTAAGACACCACATGTATATATGTGTGTGTGTGTAGATTGCAGATGCTAGTAAGGCTTTGTGAATAGCGCGTGACACACAGACATATCGACACCTAACCACTAATTAATCTATTTCAGTACTTCTTTAGTTGTGACGAGCAAAAAATGTAGGGGCACGAGTTCTTCGAACGTCCTCATACGCTCATGTATTTACACTCTCTTCTATGGATAATTAGTGGGCCCGCACTTGATTTGACTTGGCGGCAAGTGACGACGGGACTTGCCGCCATCACAATCAGCGCCGGGGTCGCTATTTATAAAAAGACATTTTTTAAGCGTAAAGAATGCGTGACGCATTTATTTAAATATGTTATATATAAAAACAGGCAAATAATGTTTTATTTTTAATATTCCGTCATTCGTAGATAAAATTATGTGTTTTTCGACAGAAATATGATATCATTCATTGGTATTCATTCATTAATATCGGTTTAGTTTCGTTTTTAGAATTGTTGTCGTTATTTTGTGCTCGTTGCATGTATGTATACGTATAAATATTTACTTAGCACCTCGTTGGTGGTCAATCATGGTGATCAGATCAAAGGGATCTACCTCCAGGAGATGACAGCGAGGACATCATCATGGAATGCACCACGTCATTCCGAAGTCAACATTGTTACAAACGAACGAAACTGGTTTTCTCAATGATTTGACAGATATATTTAAATCTGAGATCATTGTGAAAGCTGATTTTGTACATCAATCACATGTAGCGATCATATGGTGTCTTTCTACATATGTAGGTACCTATTAAGTGCTTTTCACATACGTACTATATTATTCATATTTCTGTATTGGCATTTTTTATTATTGCTTTCCTATTGTTGTTATATTTGTATATTTGTGTTACCAAACATTTATTACCCGTTCCCAAACATTTGTTTTGTGTTACCAAACATTTATTTCCCGTTATCAAACATTTATTTCCCTTTTCCAAACATTATTTTCTGTTATCAAACATTTATTTTCTTTTACCAAATATTTATTGTGTGTTACCAAACGTTTATGTCCTGTTACTGGATATTTAGTTTCTCTTTGCAGAGATGAATTTTGTTTTAATTGATTAGTGTTACGTATGCAATCAAGCATAAATGTAATTAGGAATAAGTTGAACTTAGAAAGTATACACGGTAAAAATCAAACGTTTTGAATGATTAAAACTAATCTATTATGAATTTCTAAAGAAAGAAAAGAGTAGGTAATATTTTTTTAAAGCAACAATAGATCTTGTTAATAAATCTATTGTTAACTAAAATTCATTTGATTCGTTGTCATATTTGAAGTAGATCTTTTTGACATTTAACTGGCCACCTAGCTAGTAGGTAAATGATGTTGTAGAAATGTTTCAATTTCAAGTGATTCCACTTGAACATCGACCATTCACTTGGTATGTATGTATGTTTGTGTTGACGTACCGAAACCAAACGAATATCGAAACAAACGCTGTCATCTCATAACCCCCGCATACTTGACTTAGGTACATACATGATACAGCATCATTGTATAAATTTATCCGTCATTATTATACTCTATAGGTCGGTGTTCTTTTTATTTTTATTGTTCAATCAAAAAATCAAGCGCACATATTTTATGTCTATACACGAGAACTGTTTTGAAAATTAAATCTATATTGTTCTATTTAGAAAAAAATCCTTGCCACATATGGTTTAATATTTTTATGTTTCTTATCTTAATAATAAAAATTGTTTATGCGTTTTGTATCATAAGTGGCCATTTTACTGTACAGCCTTTACAGATTTATATACATATATAGAACACACAAGAAGTATCTATAACTAATATAATAAATGGTAACATATGTGAAATTATTAAATAACTTTATGGCGCGGTAAGTGTCAGCCCTCGTTCGGACCTTATCCCTCCCTGGATGGTTATAGGGCTAGTCCACCCCTGCATATATACACAAGAAAAAAAAATTGCTAGCGTTGGCGACATTAATGCTTACAGCTTATACGCTACGAAAGTTTTTCTTTATAGACACTTTAAATGCAACAATTATAAATAAAATTAATTAATGGGGTGTCCAGGGGAAAGGGTATTTGTGGCTACATTTTAATATATAGACCTAGATGGTTATAGGGCTAGTCCACCCCTGCATATATACACAAGTAAATAAAATAATTAGCATTGGCTACATTAATACTTACAGCTTAAACGCTACCCTAGTTTTTGCTTATAAACTATTAAAATAAATGCGACAAATGTAAATAAAATTAATTAAAGGGGTTCTGGGGCTGCATTTTAATATATAGACAATTTATGAATTAGAAAACTATAATGTGGTAATTACAGACACATTTAGGTGTGTTTTGAAAATATGTTTATTTTAAGGTTTTTTTAAATTAAATTTAAACCCCCCTCCTATACTGTCATGGTGGGCTAGTCCTGTACTGGTTCTTATGCGGGTATCTGAGCGAAAGCAAGTGACCTTTAGTGGTTTTCGATTCTGAGAATGTTTTTTATAAACATACAAGCGAATACTTAAGCGCTTTTGTACTATGTATATGGTGTTAGGCAACCAACATAACATATATGTTTTGTTTTTGTGTATTAATTATTTTATATGTACTATATGATAACGGTATTCCCTGCTAAATTGAGATGTGTATGTATATATATATGGTATAAA
>JADQWA010000399.1:102500-104524 GCA_018344505.1 Nebria ingens riversi
TATATATATAAAAATATATATAAAGTGTCACAATTGATATAAAATCACACAAAATTCCACGCTTCATTCGGGGCAGCAGTCGGCCCAGTCGCAGCGCCACCACTATTCACAACAAAATTACCGGGGGAATTCGCAAACAACGACGCGCGCTGATGCGCAATATACTGATAACCACTACTACTATTCGGCAAATATTGACCTTGGTTATTATAATACCCACCAGCCATATTATAATTATACATATTCCCCGTTAACGACGACTGTGGCGCTAACGACGGCGCCACCACAGACGACGGCGCTAAAGACAACGGCGCTCCATCAAACTTCTCATTCTTAACATGACCACTCGTCTGCAATTCATGGTAACTCATCAGCGCAGCCTCCTCATACCCACCGCTCAAATCTGTCACGAAATCACAATGCCGCTTCGCTTTCGCCATCATCACATTATTATTACGCTCTTCTTCTTCTTCATGTTTATACGAACGGTGTTCTTGTACGGTGGTGGCTGCATGTGTATGCAAGTGATGGTGGTGGTTTGAATGAGTGTAATTCGGGAAGTATTGGTCTAATTCACTGCGGTCTATCATACACTCGCCAGATGTCACTAGTGTTGTTTCTAAATCTGGGAGGCGATACTCCGGGCCGGAGTCTTGGCGTGTGTGCGGGCTGGTTGGGCGCGAACTGCAGTGCGAGCTCGGGGGGGTTGAGGATAGATGGGATGAGGGGGAGTTTGGACCGCCGCTCAATGAATCTTCTTGTTTTAGAGGTCTGAAATGGTGTAATTAACAATGTAAATATATGTAAACAATTGGTTGTGGTTATTCATATACCTAAATGCAACAGTTGTGTGTGGTCGTAGTGGTGGTGATGTGTCCATACATTGTAAGCCACCACTAGATGGCGCGTTGCTGGTGCTGCTGTTCTTGGGTTGTTTGCGGCGCCGCGGTTGGTACTTGTAATCGGGATGTTCACGTTTATGGATCACTCGTAAACGTTCTGCTTCTTCTATAAATGGTCGTTTATCGTCTTCTTTCAGCAGTCTATATCATAAATGGAAATATACACATGTCCTCAAGGCACTTACGTACTCAAGGAAGGGTTCATACCACCCCTATACCAACAATTTATTTTTATATAAAATAATTATATATTTTAGTAATTTTCATACTAATTTTTAGTAAAGAATATATTTTGTGAAAGCGAATGTGTTAAAGGTAGCAGCGTACTCAAGGAAGGGTAATTAGGGGTTCAGGACCCCCGTATACTCAATTTTTATATAAAAAAAATTGTATATAAGCATTTTTAATTAACCCCGCCCCCCTCACCTCTCTAACACGCTCTCATGTGTGTGCTATTAAATACACATATGTAAATATATATATATATATATATATATATATATATATATATATATATATATATATATATGTGTGTGTGTGTGTGTGTGTATGTGTTATAATTTGGTATAAAATGAAGTAAAACTAAAATGGTCAAAATTGATTTTGAGTTTTAGTTGAGTAAAGTATTTGATCAAATATGTTGATTATACTAGGTAAATACAGGTGTTGTATATGTATCGCGTTAAGATATGAGATGTGTGTGTGTGTGTGTCTAGATATAGTTTAGTTAATTTACAAGTTTACGTTTCCTGTGTAATTTTTGTTTGTATATTTTGTTGACTTCCGATTGAAGCGGAAAGTGTCTAAACATCACAATTTTATTTAAACAATTCTTAAGTTTTAATCAAGCATTATTTATATATATTTAATAGTCACATCACAGCATGTAGCTTTCATGAGCTCAGCCTATAAGACAATATATATATATTTAATATTGCTTCGTAATGTGACAGGCGGATATTAATTTGTGGCCGATCCATGCGGTCGATAACGACAAAATTTGATTGTGTTCTCCGCAATATACCGCCTGCACGTTCACTCTTCGCTGATCATTACCGTTCATGACTCACTAAATACGACTATATACTATATATATATACATATTTCTTTTATATATATATA
>JADQWA010001382.1:0-12585 GCA_018344505.1 Nebria ingens riversi
ATATATATATATATATACCTATAACCAGTGTGTATCCTAGATCTGCGAACTATAATAGAACACAACAACTTTTGTAAGGATAGAGTTAAATGGAGAAAGATTGTCAATGCACGAATGAATGTTAAGGGTTTTCTAGCAAAATTTATTGTTAAGATATATTTAGATAATAATTTATTTAATAAATTAAATTTGATAATTTCATCAAAAAAATTGGCTTTTCTTGATTGCGATTTGTTTGTATATTTGAATTTTTTATTTAATTAATTTTTTTTGGGTGGATTTTTAGTGTGAAAATATGTAGTCTTATAATACAAAAGACAAAATTAATTTTGTCAAATGGTGCTATCATGGTAATAGTTGCGACCAATAAGATGTTTGTATAGTCGTCTAAATCCGGTGCAGAACATACTATAAATTTAATTTATCAGAAAAATGTGATCAAAAATTCTTGGCGGACAATTCGTGTTCAAAGTAATACTCAACAGTATTAACAAATGTATTTATAAATATGTATAGAACAGTATGAATACAATGATACTTTTTTCAAAAATATCCCTATTCACAGATAAACAATAACCTAATCTATTTTTTAATTCTCACCGAATATTTTCTAGCTGTCTATTACTAATTCTTCTACCCTCTCTTATGCAATTTTTTAAATCATTCAAGTGATTTAAAATGTTGTCTTTGAAAAAAAAAACAGAAAAAGAAAGCATTGTGTGCTAAATCAGATGACCGAGCTGGCCACTTTAATTCCTCACCTGAATGATATAAAATACAAACAAATTGCAATCAAGTTAAACCATAGCCGCCAATGATTTTTGATTTAACATTAAAATTTTATTTATTAAATTATTTAATATCTAAAGGCCGGTATTATAAACAAATAAGGGCCGGTATTTCCATCTCCGAATAAAGCCGCAGATAAGCTATCTAGTCGTTAGTTAAATTGTTTACATGTAAATAGCCTATGCTTAACAGTTAGATAACTATCTGGAATTTATCTGAAGATGGAAATAGTGGGCCTTAATCTACCATTATAATTTACTTGGCAACTAAATTTAAAATAAACGGACAGCTATGATATTTCCTCATAAGTGATTCGATATTGTTTATTTTAATTGTGGAATATATTTTAATGATAAATTAAATTGTTTCTAATACCGGCCCTAAATGTCTTTAAACAATAAATTTAGACCTAATAGATGTAGTTTAAAAATTCTGAACATTTTTAGATTTACACTTGGCCTGTAATATGTACTGAGAAGATAATATTTGCATATGTTGAAAAAAGCATATACGAGGGTGGCATGAAAAGTTTCCGACCTCAACATGAAGATAGCAGCACTCGTAAATAAAAGCTAGGGAATTTCGTTGTTCATCTGTTGCCAGTTACTCACCAAAGTTTCAGCCATTTTGGACGCGCAGTTGTTATGTAACAGTCGTTTGAGTGAGTTGATGTGAGTGTTTTTATGAAAATGGACAAAATCGAGTATCGAGCTGTCATCAAATATTTGTTTTTGAAAGGCAATACGCCTACGCAAATCAAAGATGAGTTGGATTCTGTGTATTGGGACTCTGCACCATCATTTACCACAGTGAAATTTTGGGCAGCTGAATTTAAACGTGGCCCTAAGAGCTTGGGAGACGATGAACGTTCGGGACGTCCTAAAACTGCAACTACCGACGAAAACATCGCCAAAGTTCACGAAATGATGCTAGGCGACCGCCGAATTAAAATGAGAGAGATAGCAGAGGTTATGAACATGTCAAAAGAACGTGTTTGTCACATATTAAATCAACATTTAGACATGAGAAAGCTGTCCGCGCGTTGGGTGCCGCGTTTGCTCACGTTAGACCTAAAACGTGTCTCACACCTCAGCGGTTGCCATGGCAAAAATCCACGAATTACGGTTTGTACTACTTGACCATCCGCCTTACTCACCAGATCTAGCCCCAAGCGACTTCTTTTTGTTCCCTCATCTAAAAATTGCGCCCGGCGGACAGAGATTTTCGTCAAATGAAGAGGCAATCACCTTCGTGAACAATTATTTTGCAGAGAAAAACGCCGAGTACTATTTGGACGGGTTACAGAGATGGCAGCATCGCTGGAAGAAGTGTGTAGAGTTACAAGGAGACTATGTTAAAAAATAAAAAATAAAATTCTGAAAAAATGTCTTGTATCTTTGTTAGGTCGGAAACTTTTCAGAACACCCTCGTAGGTACTATATAATATTTCGAAAAACTTAATATAATAAGTTGATATAGTTACTAGTAACCAAATTTGTAAAGTAGTTAGAAAATTAAATCTTTAAGAGTAATTTTAAATTAACCTGTAATGTCTTGATTACATTCACATAAATGTTGACGCTACAGGACCAGTCTTGATAATCTTGACAAGTTTCGCGTAAGAATGCAAGTATCAAAAAGATATCGAGACTCTAATGAAAGCTTCGAGTCTCAAGACAACACGCTTCTCAAGACAAGGCTGGTCTTGCGGCATCATATAGGTGTAAGAGTATATATAATGTGATCTCTATATTCGATCATTCGTATATCTTAGAGTGCAACTCTAAGTGATGCAATATACATGTCCGAATGGTACCGATTTGGTCCACGAGTAACAAAATTACTCGTTATCATGATGGAACGGGCTAAGCATCCTTTGAACTTGACAGCTGCCAAACTATTTGGATTATCGTTGGAAACATTTACTTCGGTACTAAATATTTCTGATGTCTTATATTTATTATAATTATGTGGTTTGGATATTGTTCTGGAGCGCTTCATCAACCCCTGACTTCAGGTATTTCGTCGTCATACTGGGAGACAATGAAGCGCTAGTAACAAGACTGCAATATTATTATATTATTATTAAATATATATATATATATATATATATATATATATATAATAATGTATGTATATACATTTTTAGATATTAAAATCAGCCTATTGGCGCTTCATCAACCCCTGACTTCAGGTATTTGGTCGTCATACTGGGAGTCAATGAAGCGCTAGTAACAAGACTGCAATATTATTATATTATTATTATTAAATATATATATATATATATATATATATATATATATATATATAATAATGTATATATTTTTTTAGATATTAAAATCAGCCTATTCATTTTACGCCGTCTTAAAGAATTTGGAGATTGAAACTGTTACTATGGAAAATGATATTTGAGGAGCTACAAATCTGATGCTCACATTTTTGCTAATACCAAGGAACATTATAATGAATACTAATACTAATATATGTAAAAAGGCTATACGAACAAAGTCAAAACAGGCATTTTTCTGGAACTTCCTATAGCTCTATTATAATAACAGTGAAAGTCATTTGTGGAATATAGTTAGTTAAAAGGTTACAAAAAGTGGTCATGATGCTTTTCTTTAAAAATATATCATTATATATCGCGGAAAAAAAGTACTAAAATTGCTCAACTTTGATATGAAAATACTTATATAATTATGAACTATACTAAAATTTTACTTATCTATCACCCCCAATTTCTTCATTCTCCTATCCAATATTTTACTTCGCACGTATTTATTATATTACATAAACAAGAAGTTCCAGAAAATGTTGTTACACCTTTCGTTAGTATAAGCTAGCGCTACCAGGTAATAGTATGACGGTCACATTTACAACTAAATTCCGATAGATAGTTATAGAGTCGTAGCTCAAAGCATTATCAATATAGGTACAATAGTAGAGGTAGATATGTATATCCGTAATTGTTGAATTTATAGCTCCAATACAAATTTAATATCACAATTTTTTGTAATTAAAATGATTGATTTCTGGTGATTCATCCAAGAAAGTAAAAGTGTAGAATGCTCTGCAAATTCTCATTTGTTTTAGTGAAGCAACAATGTACTCGTATTTGTATAAACTTATAAGTTAGGATTTGATTTTGCTTGTCAGTTACCGCTGTAATTCTGTATTATTATTCATTAGTGTCTTTGTGACTGAGATTGTACACAATAAAGCTTATCTACATCCCAATTTAGACAGTGATTTTTAGTGCTTTCTTCTCTTTTATGAATATTTATTTATTGAACATTGATTTCAAGTTTAAAGTGCAGTTTTAAACATGGATAGATATTCTAGCAAATATTATTTAAAACTTTCTGCTAAACATAAAAGTAAAAAAAAAATTTGGTAAGAAAATAGCAAGCGGAGTATGAAAAGTCTTCCATTAGTATGACAAATACACAAACTCTACTACTAGAAGAAAATACCAATGGACTCTCAGTTGAAAATCAAAATATAATAATTTATAATGAGAGCACACCAACTAATCATCAGTTTGATAATGTATTGTCATGTCTCTGGCCGCAGAATAATATACATTTTTAATTTGTTCAATGAATTGGAAAATGTTAAACATCAACGCTTGTTGTCATTGTTCAAGTGAACATTTAAATACAATAAAAGAGCAAATAAATGGGCTTATTAGTCTGTTCGCAATAACACGTGATATTTGTAAGAATGTTAGGGGTATTTGTTCAGAAAAAGGTTTGAAAGAAATTGATTTATATAAAGCTGCAGTTCATGGTTTTGTGTCGGCTGGTGGTGGTTATTGACAACTTGAAGAAGTAATATCCGTATGCAATATACCATGTATGTCGACATATCAATACATGCAGCATGATCGGGAAGGCCAAGGATATTCATAACATCAGTTGGAAATCTCTGGAAGGAGCTGGCAAAGAAGAAGCTGCAATTGCATGTGATATGGGAAATATTGATGTTGATGGGGTTCCACTGATTACCGTGATAGCAGATGGTACGTGGTGTAAGCGTTCATATAAATCTAACTACAATGCATCTTCAAGCGTTGGATACATTGGATACACGGGAAACTTATTATACATAGGGATTTGAAACAAATATTGTAACAATAGTACACCATTGTTATACAAATTGGAGTGCTTCTTCCACAAGTATGGAAACTGATATAATTGTCGACGGATTTTGTAGAAGTTTAGAGATGCATGGTCTGAAGTATGCGTATTTGGAAAGTGATTGGGATAGTAGCGTGACAAAAAAATACATGAACAAAAGCCTTATGGATTAAATTCACTTGTACATAATATAGAATGTAAAAATCATTTATTGCGAAATTATTGCACGCGACTTCGAAATTGAACCCATGAGCGAAAAAGCTGCAAAAAAGAAACTTACCAGTTTTTCAACGATATTGTTTAAATAATAATATATAACGACTACAGTAGACTATGTGCAGTTATTTATAGAAATAAAATGGATACTGATTGTTCTAATAAAATAAGACTACTAACATGTGATATTTTAAATTGTGTCACTCATACATTTGGTGAACATAAAGAGTGCGTAAATTTGAATTACTTTTGTAAATGACAAAAAATATGCGAAATAAATTGGTTACGAGAATTGAAACATAGTGCGGTATGTAATCTAGAAATTTAAGACGTTTTATTTTTGTTTTTATTTTTAAATAGTATTCATATAGTTACGCGAAACAATATAATACGTTTATACGCGTTTAACTCCAAAGTGTAAGTTTTGTTAGAATAACTCATAGTTGTTTTGTAAATTCCACATTCGAATCTTGTTTATTGCTCTCATGACTTAGTACATTGTTGAGCTATTGTTATCTATTTATTATTAGTAAATAATTTGTATATTCGGGCGAAATATAAACTCCCTGAAGAAAAGTAGAAAGGAGACAGTATCGTAACGGCAGCAGAGAGTATAGTAACAGCAGTGGATGGTTTGACGTCAATTGTTATGTTCCAATAAAATCGCAAGTAATTTTACATTTAAAATTAAAAATGTGTTTTGGTAAAACCTAAAAATCCGCAAACTGAACACATGAAAACCCAACGAGAAAATGGAGTAAAGTTATGGTATAGTTGGGTAGTGATTTTGCATCATCATTAGTACGCGTAGATTAGTTTGATTTTAACCATTGCAAACCCACATACAAGAACCTCAATTCTTCTGATGATTATAAACAAACGGTGTGGCCCCTTGTCCACTGGTGGCAGTGTGTTTATTTGTTAAAATGTATAGTTACGAGTAATTTTTACATTTCGATATTTATAAGAAAGGGCAATTATGACAGTTATACGAGGAGTTGTTTTTATGTTTAAATAGATAGACATATAATGCCGAAAGTTTACCTCGGAATATGAACAATAATGCCGCTGAACATTATAACAGTATTGTTGTAAAATTTCTAGGTGTAAAACGCATAAACTATTCTCTCAAAGCTTCATATGAAATACGTTGTGAGGAGAATATTATCCAGGCTACACAAATCTCTCGTACAAAGAAGCCTCGGCATTCATATTGAAAATTTTATTAGGAAAACTATTAGGAATAAAGAATATAATAGGACATACCAACGCAAGACTATATCACACATCAAACGAAAACCTGACCTTCCTGATTCTGATTACGAACCCAATGCGCAAGTTCCAGATATGGTACCAGAAGTATTTTCATTCATGAGAAAAATTTGCTTGATAAATATTAGTGTCACCCAAAATGATATATTACGAATAGAAATAGAAACTTTTGGACAATCAAATAATTTAAAATGGAAAGAAGAAAGACTAAAGAGATTGAGTTGCTCATGGTTTGGTGAAATTTGTAAACAAAACAAAATCTACATCATGCGCAATTACAATCAAATCAATTTTGTACTCGATGTTTTCCGGAAATTACGGCAGAAAATACGGAATTGAAAATGAGCCAATTGCAAAACGAAATTTCGAAGAAAAATATAATATTAAAATTGAAGATTCTGGACTCAGAATACAACTGTTTAGCTACTTCCCCAGAGGCCTTATTGATAACGATGGTTTGGTTGAAATCAATTGTCGATCATCTGCATGTAATTTTATACCAACTGATGCCGTCAAACAAAATAAAATAAAGTTTGCAATAATAGATAACGAAGAGTAGAAAAACAAACGGAACCATGACTTTTGTTTATCAAGTGCAGGAGAAACTGAACATTACTAACAAGACCTATGCTTATTTACAATTTGGACTGACAAGGAATGTCAACTGTAAAGGTAAGAAATCACTTTATATTACATTTCAAACAGTATAAATATTATCGTGTATTTTATTATTATATATATATTTATAGAGATGTTTAATTTTGGCAAAACATCGGCAACTTCCTTATACGTAGACAGTATATTGCAATAGTTGTAACCTTAATGTCATTGCACCGGACACTCTTATACGTAGTAGGTATATTTTGTTTAAACTCAATAGTTACAATAAAGTTATTATCATCTACCTCTACGTCCGGCCATAACCATTTCTAATATAGTATGTCGAGAATGTTTAAAGTTTTCTAATAACCCTTTCATCTAATAAAATATAATGTCTACGTATAATAAAGTTAATGGCAATACATAGCTGATGTTTTTTTTTTTTTTTTAGTTGGTAATTTGTACATATTTGCTAGGTTTACATATACTTTTGTATCTTTGTTATATCGTTTGTCGCTTGTATTTGTTTTTATTTTTGTGGTTAACTTATTCGTCTATTCTAAAACATACGTCCAATTAAATTGTAAAGTTAGTTTATGGTCTGATTTCTAAATCAACATATATATTTTAGATTTAAAATGCTCGATTCTATAGTAGTATAAACGTACAATTTCAAGCTAGTATTTTTTAACATGCAAGAAAATATAATTCAAATCATTACACAATTGTTTTTCGCAAACGAAATAAACTACCTGTCTAAAACACGCAGGATAAATTACGCTCTTTATTCGCACGATATCTTATTACATTTTTTACTTTCTTTTACGAAGTAATAAGTAAGTATTGTAATCACGAAAAAAAAAATTCTCGAAATTTTAACGGAAATACACCTTTTGACCTTCCCTGAATCGAGTCTGACTATTTTTGGAATGACGTCCGTGTGTGTGTGTGTGTGTGTGTGTGTGTGTGTGGCTGTGTGCGCTATACAGCCTACACCGTTATAGATAAAATTATGAAACTTTAAACTTAAGATTTGTATATGCCTGGGAGGAAAAACCTTCTATTTTTGAAAAGCATATTCAAACCGGAAATGCATGTTTACTTGTGTCATTTTTTGTAATTTCTGCAATATCTCCGAAACGGCTGTACTTACAATAAATATAGTTACATTAACATTCAAAGATATTAGTATTCTGCACAACTTTTGTTTGAAACATTTCTTCAAAAAGTACCAGTTACAAGATCTTATCTTATTGATATTGCCATAGTTACGTAGGTATGGGAAATTATATATAATAAATCGCATCTACTATGCATGTCAATTGTTTTAAATATTCAATATTTTGACATTTAACATTTATTGTCAGTGTTACAAATAAGTTTAGTGAAAAAGCGTTACAAAGGTTAGTAAATAATTTAAAATATTATACGTATATAAATATAAATGTCCGGTCATAATAATTTTTAATAATGTGTAATGAATAATTATATTTTCTGTATATTATTATAGAATCGAACATTTTAAATCTAAAATACATATGTTTTATTAGAAATCTGACAATAATCTATCTTTACAGTTTTACTGGACATAATGAGTGAAAATATTTTCTGTTTAAATTTTAACGTTTTATATTTTAATTTATATACTATCAAATCAAAATATACTGACTACGTAAAAGAAAGTTTAGGGCCAATACATGGCCGATGTTTTACTTTCTTTTACGAAGTAATAAGTAAGTATTGTAATCGCGAAAAAAAAATTCTCGAAATTTTAACGGAAATACACTTTTGACCTTCCCTGAATCGAGTCTGACTATTTTTGCAATGACGTCTGTGTGTGTGTGTGTGGCTGTAAGCGCTCTACAGCTTACACCGTTGAAGATAAAATTATGAAACTTTAAACTTAAGATTTGTATATGCCTGGGAGGCATATATTTTTGAAAAGCATATTCAAACCGGAAGTGCATGTTTACTTAAGACTAATTTTGCAATTTCTGCAATAACTCCGAAACGGCTATAGTGCAGTAAAAGTAGTTAGAATAAAATTGAAATATATTAGTATTCTGCACAACTTTTGTTTGAAACATTTCTTGAAAAAGTACCAGTTACAAGATCTTATCTTACTGATATTGCCATAGTTAGTAGGTATGGGAAATTATATATAATAAATCGCATCTACTATGCATGTCAATTGTTTTAAATATTCAAATATTTTGACATTTAACATTTATTGTCAGTGTCACAAATAAGTTTAGTGAAAAAACGTTACAAAGGTTAGTAAATAATTTAAAATATTATATGAAAATATTTTTTTAGGTTTAAAGTTCATTTTAAACTAAAAAATGTCCAGCCATAATAAGTTTTGGTAATAATATGTAATGAATAATTATATTTTCTTTATATTAAAATACATATATTTTTTTAGAAATCTGACAATAATCTAACTTTACAATTTTACTGGACATTATGAATGAAAATATTTCTTTTAAATTTAAACATTTTATATTTTTATTATATACTATCAAATCTAAATATACTGACTACGTAAAAGAATGTTTAGAGCCATACATGCCCGATGTTTTTTAGATATTGTCAAAAAAAGATGATCCTTTATACTCTTTTTTTTTTTTATACACATGATTTTTTTTATTGATTCCGAACATTCTCTCACCTTGGGTCAGTAGATTATAATATTATTATTATATATAACAAAATTATAAGCTTATAAATTATTTGAAACAAAATCTATTAGGCTTTCTAATTATTCTACCACTGCTCATTTTCTTCGATTAAATGTGCGTGAAATCTTTTCCGTCTTCAGACATAACTTCTAAAGGATTAATTCGCTGAAGTGGTCTGAGCAATTATCCCGATGAAGTTCTCAGGCGTACTAGCCGAACTTCAACATCCTTTCCAGGAAGTACTTCTTCTACACACAGGCTAGAGGCCACTCTATACGTCTTGTATTATCGCTACCTACTAAAACAATTTCATTTACGGAGATTTTACGACTAAATTGATTTGTCTCTCTCTGATTGAGTTGACTAAGATACTTATTGCGAAATCTTCGACGTAGATCTTTTAGTTTGTGACGATAGCGCATTCTACCATTTATACTATTGGCATCGATTTCATCGCAATTAGGGGTTCCAATTACTGTAATATCTTGCTAAAACATCGCTGGCGTTAATGGAACATAATTGGATGAGTTTTCTGAGACGTAAGTAAGTAGCCTTGAATTTAAAATTTTAAAGTCGCACAAATCTGTCATATGTTCTTCATAGGGACCAAACTGGCTGAAAAAGTCTTGTGAGTTTTGACCTGCAACTGTTGTTACATACGACGAAGAAGAAATAAGTAAAGAAAAGAAGAAAAAAGTTATTTCTCCGATGATTTCTTTGAATAATCAAAATAAGATGTTTGAAATCCCATGGTACTGTGTTTTTTTTCACGTTTCAATAAAATTATACTATTGGTTGGTTGGGTTAGACGTTTCATTTTCAACTGCCAGCAAATCACTTTACGAATGGTAGGAGAATTAACTGCTGAAGAAATTTGTGAATCCGAAAAATGTTTGGTACGCTGTGTCCAACACAAATCTTTTACTACTGAGAAAGACAAACGTATTCTCTAACTTTCACCTTTTAAAGACGAAGCAGAAATCGTACGACTTAAAACTAGTGCTGGGAACCGGATCCGGATAATTTTGGACCCGGATCCAAATGTATTCGGATATCCGCATTTCACAACAATCGAATATCTGGATAGCAATATCCGGATCTTAAATCCGACGACAATAACCGGATCCCAGGTCCGAAGCCAAGAATCGGTTCTAAAAACTTAATCTAAGATTCGGATTCCAGAACCGAGTCCGAGGACCGATTCCCAGGTCCGAAGTCAGGTATCGGTTCTAAAAACTGAATCTAAGATCCAAATCCCAGGATCGAATCAACATCTTTTACTACTTAACACCTTTCATACATAGACATTTTTTGCGCCTTGAAACAATTTTTACTTGCATGTGACCCATCACAAAACAAACATTTCAAAATGGTATCTTTGCAGTTTATTAAACTTGCTGCCGTCGGAAGATTGTATTCGGGATTATATTAATTTCTTTTACTTCAATTCTCCTCTAAACTAAGTCCTTCAATTGCAAGAGAAATTCGTTCTTCATCCTCCACTTCAGCTTTCAAAAAAGACATCAGTCCAGTTAACTGATTTTTGAGACTTGAATTTCCACTTGATAATGCATTTCTTTGCTTAGCAGTTCTTCAAGCAAGCATGATTCTAAAAGCTCTTAATTGAGATTCTATTTTACCATATAAAATAGTAAGCCCGACCCTAGTAGTACTATTTTGAGCATTGTGGAATACTAATCTTAGCAACTCAAGTACGTACACTTCAATCAAAAGATCATTGCGACCAAACCGAGATTTTAAACTCTCGAGATTTTAACGGTTTACTTAAGTTACTTTTTGCAGTTTCAGCAATATCACCGAAACGGCTGCACTTACAGTCAAAATAGTTAGAAGAAAATTGCAAGATATTAGTATTCTGCACAACTTTTGTTTGAAACGTTTCTTGAAAAAGTACCAGTCACAAGATCTTATCTTATTTATATTGCCATAATTACGTAGGTATAGGAAATTATATATAATAAATCGCTTCTACTATGCAAGTCAACTGTTTTAAATACTCAAATATTATGACATTTAACATTTATTGTCGCAAATAAATTTAGTGAAAAGGCGTTACAAATGTTAGTAAAATAGTAAATGAACATATTTTGTCAGGTTTAAAATCATTTAAAAACTAAAAAATCTCCGGCCATAATAATTTTTAATATTGTGAAATGAATAATTATATTTCTTGCATGTTTAAAAATACTTGATTGAAATTATACGTTTATGCTACTATAGTTTCGACTGTTTAATTCTAAAATACGTATGTTTTTTGACATTTAACAATAAACTAACTTTACAATTTAATTGGACATAATGGAAGAAAATATTTTCTTGAAATTTAAACTTTCTATATTTTAATTTCTATACAATCAAATCACAATATACTGACTACGTATAAAAAAGTATAGGGCCAACACATGGCCGATGTTTTAAATTCAATCTCTGGAAGCTTGAATTTACGTTTATTACTAGTTAGACTAACATTTTTCTCACAAGCAGCATTTTGCTTACAAAGTATGTCATTCGCCTTCATTTTTAGACTTGTAAACTTAGACATTTATCACAACGTCCGAGCACATTTGACAGTTCTGCCTCGGAGTGTTCGCTGTCCAGCATCAGTTAGAATATTATTTCATCACTTGCACTCAAAGAATCCATTTTCTTCTCAAGAATTTCCTAGCCCGGAATACCATACGTACCTTTCTTACTTTATCTATAATTAATTGTTTCGTAAGTTAACAGGTCCTGTCACGGTCGTCAAATGTTTTCTGCAAACGAAATAAACTACCCGTCTAAAATGTTTACACGCAGATTAAATTATGCTTTCTATTCAAATAAATCTTTGTGTGTATGTGTGAATGTGTGCATGTGTGTATGTGTGT
>JADQWA010001383.1:0-36740 GCA_018344505.1 Nebria ingens riversi
GCCTGATGGTTCACCTTAAGTACGTTCTGGAAAACAACTGGAAAAGGAGTGTGTGTGTGGCGCTGCCGGCACTGACATCACGCGGTACACATATCACTCAGTCAGACGGAAGCCGACCGAAGTTTTTACTCAGCCGACAGCTTTTGTCTTTCCCTTCAGCTACATCCGCGAACATACAATCATCGCGCAACCATTTCATGATATTACTAATTCGTTTCTATTTTAACGGATTTTTCTCAATACCTATATAGCTATTCTTATACAGCGTTCATCATACTCATATACGTTGTATTGCGGATGAAATGGATAACATTTTGTGTGCCACCGTGAACATATTTGTTTTTTAAGGCAATATCTCTGTGGCTCGTGCTGTTCGCAACACCTGGAGTGGAGCATGTTCTGGAGGATCACCTGTCTCCCATGTAACCGTCGTTTTCATCTCATTAGAGCGTACGTGTGTGGCGGGGGCATTATTATCTCAATGTAAGTATGTATGTGTGTGTGTGTGTATCACCTGTATTACATGTCCTTGCCTGAGTGTCCAGACCAGCCACATATGCGGGCGATGCGATGGTCAGTCCACGCCATATAAATATATATATATATATATATATATATATATATATATATATATATATATATATAATATATATATATATATATATAATATATATATATATATATATATATATATATATATATATATATATATCTATATATATATAT
The DNA here is from genome assembly GCA_018344505.1 of Nebria ingens riversi. Lineage (NCBI taxonomy): Eukaryota > Metazoa > Arthropoda > Insecta > Coleoptera > Carabidae > Nebria > Nebria ingens. Next base: position 727 of record JADQWA010001383.1, read on the forward strand.
ATATATATATTATATATAATTATATATATATATATATATATATATATATATATTGTCATAACAGAAACAAAGATATCAGAATTCTATTCAAGAATATACAAAATTCTTTTCAACACCGGTTAGTTCTATGGTTTAGTTCTGCGGAGCATGCGCAGTGACTTACGGTTAAATAAATCATAATTTAATAACCGAATTAGTTCAATGTGGTTAATATAAGATCATGTATGAATACACGATTAAAGGACGTGTTTATCTGCGTCACTGTAAACGTCGGCACAATAGGACATATTATGTAGATTAAAAACCAACAATTGTTTTCCCATGCCATGACCCTCTGAGATCTTCAACCATCTTTGTAATCTACAAATAATAGCTACACAAATTAATATTGATTTGTGAATACAATCTCTTAAGTTCACAGAGGTATACATAAGTTATATTTATTGTTTATCGACCTTAGTACTGAACCAAAACTAACATTAGAATTATTCTCTATTGTTATCTAAGTCATACATAAAGTACAAAATGATGTTTTTCAATATTTTGAATAATCTAACGGGTTTCTTGTCTATTTTATTACGTTATAACCATAAGTGACCTTAGTATTTCACACCTCCCTGATTATGTCGAATTAAGACTGATATATGTTTTTATTTTATTCCAGTCTGGAATGGAGAGCCTCAAGCTGTCTTTTGATTTTAAGGTAACTAAATTTATTTTTATTTAATTTAAATAAAATAAACATAATATAATTCCATCTGCCTGTAGGTAAATGAAATGAAATATAGTTTATTTTTTTTAAATATATATTTTGGCTAAGAACAATTTGGAAATTAGCAAATTTCAACAAAAAATATGTTCGTTCAGCTGTCCAATACACTCTGACCGAAAGTTGACAAACACGAAAACAATATTTAAATTTAAAAAAAATTACCATTAAACACCGATTTCAAATCAAATGAACCCTGCATATAATCGTTTAAAAATCTTTATTCAGTGAAAAGCATACTTATAAACGATTTAAAAATGCAAGTTATTGTTCGATAATATATAGTGTGATGTACCTGATTTATGTATATGTATATAATGTGCGTTATTTAAATTAAAATTACGTCTTATTTTATGCATATAAGCTGGGTCATCTGCTTTGTTTGGAATGACCTGCGACCAGGGATTGTTTTCGACGCAGATGGGGGAATATTTTATAAAAATCACATAAAACTATACCTAGCGTACACTACTATAGGTTAAAGATCACATTTCACCAAAGCATATTCATGAAATATGCAACATATTTTAAATTATAATCACAGAATAAATCAATCAAATGTTTATTAATCCCAAAATACTACGATATTTTATAAACAATTTAATCTTTTAAACATACATTTAAGAGTATATTTTTGATCTTTCAATATCAATAGAAAACATTTTAAAATATCCTACAAGGCTTTTAAACCAATAACACCATAACGCACAAGGTTAAGTACTACATACATACATACATATATAGTGGATAACAGTTGGAAAAGGGTAGCGCGTGTTTATTGGTGTCTATAACTTGTAAAAGGTTAACAATAACAACATTTTTGAGTAGCCAGTACCCAGTGGATATACGATACTGTTCGTTTTCACTTTTAAGATACATTTTAGATACCGTAAAGTGCGCGGACACTTTTTTTAGTCATTTTGGTCCAGTACAACGTTGCAGTTAAGATGATTAGAGGGGCTAGGCTTGTAAATCATTCTTAAAAGTAAATTTCTTTTTTTTTGTGATAAGTGCTAACATTCTTCTACTGTTTGGTCGATTCTTTATACAACAGGAATGGGCTTTTAAATATATATATATATATATATATATATATATATATATATATATATATAAATATATATATATATATATATATATATATATATAAATATATATATAGATATAGATTATATATATTATATATATATATATATATATATATATATATATATATATATATATATATATATATATATATATATATATATATATATATATATATATATATATATATATATAGATTATATATATATATATATATATATATATATATATATATATATATATATCTATATATATATATATATATATATATATATATATATATATATATATATATATATATATATATAGATATATATATATATATATATATATATATATATATATATATATATATATATATATATATTAGGGCTCCGTTTGTATTAAAATCTGAAGTGTACTGAAGGGAAAATAGAGTATGATACACTAATAGTTTTCGAGCTTGATATGAAGGAAGAAATTCTATTAAATTTTAGGTTTGTGAATAGTATGTTGCTGGTAACGCATGATGTGGAGTATAAAATATATGAAATGACTGATTAGTTGTAATTTGAGGGTGTTGAACGTGTTGTAAGCTATAGTGAAGTTGGTGGTTTCTATAATAAAAGTAACGGTGGAGAGTAGATGATGAGTGCGATGTATTAGGAAGATTACAAGCGTGTGTATGTATGTATGTATATAGCTACAACAGTAGAAGACAGATGTTTTCAGGTGTAACAGAAGGCACACGCCACAACCAAGCCCATAGCACTCTTTCTTACGTCTGTCGGTATATACTGGACTGGTGGCTGGCTGCTTTTCGGCACGAGCCGAACCAGAGCATCTGTAGGTACTCTTATAGTAACAACAGTCGCACAAGATCATCATTATTATTCAGTGTAACGGTCAGAACGATCTTTTGTTTCGACAATGAAGGGTTGTGTGTATGAGTGTAAAAAGCGTACTCACTCACTCACTCACTCACACGCATAGATATATTTCAACATTTCGTCGATGTCAATTTGAATTTAATTACTTTCCGTTCAGAGTATTGATTAGATATACCTATTAGTAAAATAATTATATACATTTCATATTATTAGAGTATATAAAACATAAAAGTCTATCATTTAGTTTCGAATGCAAAAAATGTTTAGTTAAAAAAATATGATTATTATTTCCGATTTTCAAATAGAAGCGAGTGAAAATAGATAATTCTTCTTAATTACCTGGATACCTGATGCCTCGTGCAGCTAGCAAACTTATACGGGTTAATGCGATTTTTATACACAATTTCAAATCGAGGACACACGAATTTCGCTTCCAAAGCTGCTTACTGGTGACGTCATCAGACGCAGGTGGCAGGACGAAATATATTTATTTAAATGTGTGGTTTCTTAAAAGCAGATAGTGTCTTCATAACTTTTAAAAATATACATCCATATACACTAGAATATGTAGGATTTCTTTGTCTATCTTATTTGATAGATTTTGCCTAACTTGGCCTAGTTTTACGACAGAGTAAAAGTGACCTTAATATTTTTATTTAATTAGTAAAGAATTGTATTTTTTCCTTAAAAGAAACTCTGAAATGACCTTGCTTTAACAGTTTCAAATTGTATATTTGATTTATCCACACACACACACACACGCATAAATGAACTTGTGTTATTTTACAATCTATATATGCATTATCCTGGTGCTCTTGTGGCTGAATCAAAAGCAGGTGATACAGAGGACGCCCCTGTAGATAAACAATGATCATTTCATCAGCCGCCGCCGCTTTCCATCTGCCGTGTTCAGACGGCGGTAGCCAGCATCATCTGTCGTGATGGGCACGCGAACATATTATACGATACGATGTATGTGTGCGTGTGTGTGTGTGTGTGTGTGTGTGTGTGTGTCCTAGGTAGATAGAGGATAACGTATGTATGTATGTATGTGTGTATTTTATCACTACTGCACGTCTATTACAACGCATATTGTCAGCAGGAGGGCAATGGACTTGCATACATGCAAAATATAAGATGTTAACACTCTATTTAATACTATTAAACAGAAGCGGTTAAATATGGTGGAAACGCGCATGCGCGTGTTGCATATGTAGAATAAACATGCTCGGATAGCGTCGGTCTAGTACGACTATTACCGATGCTCAATTGTTTAAAGGTTTTAATTTATTTTAGAGCCATATTCCTGAAACAATACGTTCCCATATAGGTATGCGTTTAAAAAACTAATTTGTAATCGTATATGTAAAATTATCTACAAATACATCATGCAATAGAATAACCCTCTCCTAAGAATTGGATAATTTTACATTTTCTAACCGTATTTCTTTGGTGCATATCGGTTATTGTACTCTATATGGGTGCGAATTAAAAAATATTGAGTGGGAATTAATATAATTTAGTTTCTGAACGAATAAAATTTAAAAAAAATGGGATGGTTGAATGTCATAATATTGATGAAGCTATATGTGAATGTCATGGGAGGGTGATCACTGGACCATCACCGAGAGTAAGTCAGTAAAGAGAGGCGCCTCGAATGCAGTCATGTGATCCCGTGGGATACGTAAATATCACCGAACCCGAAAGCAATCAACGCATGCGCACACCAACACGCAGAATACCAGTTTGCATTGAAAATTGATACAGTGATGTGTAAAGAGGCGAAAGTACATACATACATCAAACACTCGCTATTCACACACACACACGTTTCAATAATTACTTTTTCCATTCAATTTATATGTATACTCTGGTTTGCTGCTGCATTGAGTAATTAATATAAATTCTAAATGTGCCGCTAGGTGTGTTCTGTGTACTGGTTTATCGTAGCGCGTGCCCTAACGGTTCCAATCCATGCTGCGACCAGCGACTACCGCTGATACCTGCAGATGTTCACATACTGCGGCCCGTATGTATAATAACTTGGCACACGCTTTAACTATACACGTGCATTTATAGATACTAAATACTCCCGCGCAATCCAAACAACTTTGTTATCAAAACCATTATTATCATATCACTTTTTACTTTCTTATACGAAGTAATAAGTAAGTATTGTAAACATGAAAATTTACGATCTCGAGGTTTTAACGGAAATACATCTTTTGACCTTCCCTGAAGCGAGTATGTGTGTGTGTGTGTGTGTTTTATTTAGTAATTTAAGGTTTATGATTGAATATGTATCTCATATATGTTGGAATATATTAAAATAGTATATTTTTTTAAAAGATAAGCCATATAGAAATCCAAAATGTGTTAAACATTCGGCAGACGTTCACACAGTTACAGATATGATCTCTATGTTTTGTGGTCTTCGTCTGGTTTGGTTTGGTATGGTGTGTGTTGTGGAAACAGTTGTTATCCTCATACAGAAATAACAGAAGGTTATCTCTCTGTTGTTTGTTTGTTTGTATGTGTGTCTTTGACGAGAACGGATGCTGTTAAGATCTGTCCAGCATACCAATAGATCTACAGCATCATTTGTACATGTGGTTATTGTATATTTATGGAAAAATGTCAACCATAACAACATCTTTACCAATAAAATATAAATATATGTATGTTTTAACAAACGTATCTACCTACATATAAGAAAAGTCTATCTTTGTGTTAGAAAATAAGTGGTAACAATGAGAGGGAGGATCAAGTCGAACCGGAAATTAAAACAACACCGTCACATGTCTTATCCGGTCAAAGTCGCATTATCCATCTCGTTCTAAACATATCATTACGCCGTGTATGTTCTCCCTCTTATACGGGATGAACAACTAATGGGTTCGTGCGTTATCTTCCAAACGTAAATTGATGTTTCTAGTCACCAAGCTTTTTTTTCTGTCACGCTTGAGACTTCTTAGTTCGATGCTATTAGCACTAACCAACCAGTAGCAGTAGCCAAATGAACAAACGAACGCTATCGACAACGGTCGTAGACAATAGAATTGCGACAACAGACAAGTCAACAAGCTCGTAAACAGAATCTGTATTTTATATACATAGCACTATTTGACGGTTAATCAAAGAGTGATTTATTTTATAGCAACTGACGCACGTGCTATGGATGTATGTATGTACGTAATAATCGCTTAATAAGATAAAAAGCTGTGTCGCGTGTTGAAACAACTGCTGGTTTGCAGCGCCATCAGGAGATCCTTGCATTGCACAGAACCGTACATTCACTTATTTGAAGAACAATATTAGAATTGACTAACTTGAGATTGTGAAATTAATTTTGTATTTTGGGATGATAATCGTAACGATGACATAGGTGTAAATGTTTGATTGTTGTTTAATTTCTTAAATGGTCACAAGTCGTCTGTTTGAATCATATCTCATATCTTATTAATTAATTAATTAATGAATATATTAATAAGGTACGTGTTGTTTATTCAATGCTATTGTCTCCCGAGTCAGTCACCTTTGGAATCTGTCATAATATTTGGCGTGGCCTCCAACCAATGCGCAAACTTATCATTCGAAAATATGGTTTCTTTGTCGGTGCACACTTTCTAGTTGAAATTCATTTTAGGCAGATTTTGTCTAGACAATCAATCACGGAACTGCATATTAGGTTTCGATAATGTCGAGATTGCTTGCCAAATATCAAATAGTGACATCATGTAGATATTTGGAATTCCTGAACTGCATTGTTAAATTCTAATATTTCCTTTTTACTTTCTTAAACGAAGTAATTATAATCATGAAAAAATATCTAAATATATCAATATTTTAACGAAAATACATCTTTTGACCTTCCCTGAATCAAGTCTTTAAGTTTTAAATGACGTGTGTGTGTGTGTGTGTGTGTATTAAGCCAAAACTGCAGATTTTGTAGAACACGGCAGATATTTTAATATTTCTGCAGTTAAATTTAAATTATGTATGTATCAAATGTGATTTGTAAAATGCCAATATTTATTATTTGTTATTGTATGCAATTATAATGCATATATAGAGTAATATATTATATAGTGTATCAATTTGTTCGATAATGGAAGGATGCATGTTTTAAGTTAATGTATAGGTACCTACATATACATATATGTATATATATATATATATAGGTATAGTAGGTATTGGTTTTGGTTGGTTGGGTCGGTGGGAACATGGGCATGCGGGTCCTTGGACACCTGCACACATCACATACAACTTCCTTCCGGCCAAACGTTCAAAACACATCTCTTCTAAAATTGCTATTGGCGGTTAAAAAACCGATAAAATTTATTAAATTTATCCCCCAATTAGCACTATTACATTATATTATTTAGAATTTTCTAAAAATTCTAATCTTACGATCATATATTCAAAAATACATTATATATATATTAAAATTAACTGTGGAAGAAATATTAGTTTATTTTCCACAGCAATATATCAATGTTAAAGACATTTTGTATACGTATACACTAAGAAAAAAATGATATCCGAGAAATTAATATTTAAACTGCCCTAAATATTATAAATATCAAAATTTAAACCCTTTTCTTTAAAAATAATATGCATATTATTTACATACTTATATGTCTCAATTGTGAATACGTTTCAACGATTTAGTATAAACTTGATACGTTTTTTATGTCAGAATAAATAAAAAATCAATTTTTAATTAATAATTTTTATCCCCACGTTTGCTGGTGATACCAGTATATACCATAGGTGTAATACGGGCTCATAATTATCACACACACACACACATATACCTGGTAGCCCCGATCGGATTGGGACAGATGCAATATTCACATTGTATTTATATATGTGGGGGAGAGTAGATCATTACACCTGCACGCATCGATATAAATTATCATCGCATCATTGTTATCATTATAGTTGTTTTGGGGGAGGGAAAACCACTCATACAACGCCTATTTGATTGATTACTCTGTTGGGGACGTACGTCTTAGCGTTTGGAAATGACTCGATTAAATGTATCAATCATGCAATATTTTTTTTGTCTGATGATGCGACATCACTTATGCTGAATCTTGCGAAATATAACACTTATTCCGTTACGCACTGTCGTCGTGCTTGCACAAGAAGTGTTGACGACCAAACATTCTTGACGAGGACGGTCTTCGCGTGCGCTGCGCATGTGTTGTATAACAACTTCAGAAGAAGACTTTGGAAATTAGTTTGAGTTTTCGAACAAAGACCAACGGCTATATTTTATATGTAGAAACTATTTTCCTCACCACAATGAACGAATATGACATACGGTGATTCCCACCATCACATAATTTCTTGCACTTATTCGCGTTAAAACGAACCTAAAGCATTTATGAAGGAAACAAAACTGGGATGTATGATAATTGACAACTATCTTCAGGCGAAATCACACGCACATTGCGTGAACACTGAACACTGTGCGTTCTTTTATCAGGCTTGTATTCAGCTATTTTCAACATTAACTATATTATAAACATCGTAATCAAAATATTGCTTAAACAAATTATTATGAGTTTTAAATCGGGAGTATGATTTAAAATAATAATAAATACCATGTGATTAGATTGTAAAATTGTCCACTCTTATAGAAAAGTAGATTACGGTCCTGTGTATAAGTTTTATATCTGTCAGGTATGTCTTGAAAAACAAGTGATGCTTATATAGTCTTCTGTTTCCTCTCGAGAGATTTTGCACAATAGCCAGATAATAATGATGAACACACTTAAAAATATTTATGTCTATTTTATTTTTCAAACTAAATGTATTGTAATTCTTTTTTTTATTATTTCATTTTATAAAGAAACAATGGTGTGTATCAAAACTAATAAATTGCATCTAATCATCTTACAAAGAATTCCAAAAATAAAACATCGGCCATGTATTGGCCCTAAACTTTCTTTTACGTAGTCAGTATATTTAGATTTGATAGTATATAAATAAAAATATAAAATGTTTAAATTTTAAGAAAATATTTTCATTCATTGTGCAATAAAAGTGCAAAGTTAGTTTATTGTCAGATTTCCAAAGAAACATATGTATTTTAGATTTTAAATGTTGGATTTTATTGTAGTATAAAGAAAATATTATTATTCATTACATATTATTAAAAATTATTATGGCCGGGCATTTTTAGTTTTCAAATTAACTTTAAACCAGAGAAAATATTTATATATAATATTTTAAATTATTTACTAACCTTTGTAACGGTTTTTCACTAAACTTATTTGTGACACTGACAATAAATGTTAAATGTCAAAATATTTGAATATTTAAAACAGTTGACATGCATAGTAGATGCGATTTATTATATATAATTTTCCATACCTATGTAACTATGGCAATATAAATAGGATAATAGCAATTTTCTCGTAATTGGTACACTTTTTGAAGAAATGTTTCAAACAAAAGTTGTGCAAAATACTAATATCTTTCAATGTTATTCTAACTATTTTTACTGCAAGTATAGTCGTTTCAGAGATATTGCAGAAATTGCAAAAAAGTCTTAAGTAAACATGCACTTCCGGTTTGAATATGCTTTTCAAAAATAGGAGGTTTTCTTCCGAGGCATATACAAATCTTAAGTTTAAAGTTTCATAATTTTATCTTCAACGGTGTAGGTTGTAGAGCGCAGACACACAGACACACACATACACACACACAGGCGTCATTCCAAAAATAGTCAGACTCGATTCAGGGAAGGTCAAAAGGTGTATTTCCGTTAAAATTTCGAGATTTTTTTTTTTCGTGATTACAATACTTATTACTTCGTAAAAGAAAGTAAAAACACCTAGGTATTATAAGTTTTATTTTATAGTCAATAAATTGTAATAAAACGCCAAATCGTCTGTGTTCTGTAAAGGATGTAGTTTAGTTTTAAACGAAGTATAAGCATAATTTTTTTCTAGTCTATGCAGTATCGGGAGTCCGATTTAAATAATCGTACATCGACCTAATCTTAATAGAAGTCCAAGTATACAATTTTATGAAAAGCAAATGCGTGTGCAGATGCATTATCATAATTATCAATCAGCATATTAAAAAACAATTTAATTCATTGTCATCAAAAATCTTCAGACTTTGGTCAATATTGTCTTGCATAATTTTGCTGCAATATACAAATTTACTTTTCCTAATAAGTTCCATATCGTGCTTTTAACATTTTCGTACATTACTAAGAACTTAACTCAAAAAATTAATTTGTATCTTTCCGAGATTATTCATATTTACAATGCCTAATAAAACTGTGCCACAGACACAACCAATGTTTGTTTTTTGATAATTTATACAATTATTTATTAATATTGATAAATATAAATGATTCTAGTGATTTTTTTTTCTTGCCTCTTCATTTGTTTTTCAATTGATGAATTTATTACTTTATTCCAAATAATGTTTAATCGAATATAATTTCATTTCTATCGCAGTGTATGATTTCTTCATAGATATTATCGCAACTAGTATAAATTATAATGAATTAAAAATACGGATACCGAAGCGAGTGTGTAGGTATATGTATTTAACCTGTAATTCAGTCATTGTACATACAACAGGTTGATTGCGTTTTCAAACACTTATAAATACACTTAATACTATGAAATATCACTGACGTACTTAGTGCTATAAATATTTATTTATTTATTTATTTATTATGTAGGTATCAACACATATGTTATTAAATCCGTAGATTTAATCAATGTTAAGTTTAAAGAAATATGTCTGTACATATTTTAATAAACTGTTACACTATTAATATTTGATAAAAATACTTTAAAATAAAAGTGATTACGCCCGATTTATTTTTTAAATGATACACTGATAATAAATTTAATTTTAATAAAGTTTAAAGATACTTTTAAAAATAGTAAAATTACTTGATTGTTAGTGCTTAATTTAATTTTAATGAACAAATAAATGTTTGCTAAGAAATAGACAAATTCGTAATTTATTATTAAAAATTTAGATTAGGGTCCAAAATTAATTATCACATATTGTATCGCAAGCGATAATCGGCAAATCTCGCATTGATGATTCGATTCTGTTAAAATATTAAAATACCTTCCCGGTTGCCGCGTATTTAACTTCCGGTTGGTTTTCGATGTCCGGCGACAAGATCACCCTTTTGCGTTGTTGTATAGTTGATGGTGTGTATTGTAGACAAGCCTCACGCAACAATATGGCGGCTATAACCCACCCACCCATACACACACACACAGAGAGTCTATAGCTGTGGCGGCTTTGTTGATGGTTGATCACTAACGATCGTATCCACGGCAACGGTCTGTGTTGGCCTGGGGCTCGAAACAGCTCACCTATAGCCACGTGTGCGTTCACCCCTGGGATATTAGACACAATCACACGACTTTACGTCGTGAGAAAGAAATAACATTAACTAAGTGAACAATTATGCGAAAGTCAACAAGTATTGGCACAAACATATAGGTATACCTATCTACTTACATCCAGGAATGAAATATGTCTATACCTAATAATAACGAATAGAAATATTCGGACATGTGCTCCATGTCGTTTTATCCGAGTTTAATTATTAAAATATATATGTAGGTACCGAAGTATAATATTTTTTTGACAACGGTATTGGATAAATAATATCTATTTAATTGTGTATGTGTGTGTATTTGTGACATTTCCGTGCAAATATCTGCAGTGGCCATAAGTATAACGGTTGCACAATAGAATGAATTCTGGTGCAGAACAGAGATGAACACACTAGATGGAGAGCAAAGGATGCACGACCCCTGAAAGTGGAAGCGAGAACACGCGTTTCGGTTGCCGCAGTAGCCAAGATCAATTCCTGGTGTGGCGCCAGCAGGCGAGATGGGCCAATGGCAGACGAGCGTCTCTTGGTTGCCGAGACGCGGACACCAGAGCGCGCACGGCCGACGTACGTTACCGTGGTTACCGTCGTACTCATACACGCAAACCGATACATCTCTCTCTCTTATACATACATACATACTCGTACATACATACAGTTTTCTCTGGCCATGTACCCTGAAATAATCTTAACCAAAACATAGTTATGATATATATACATATATTTGCGATAAAAAAAAACACACACATTTCTAACGCTGTCTTATTGCGTTTATAATAAAATAATTGTATATTTTAGTAAATAGAAACTTGAGAAAATCATATTAATAGAGTTACATAGTATTTAATTTGACGCAATGTAATTCTACAAAGCGATGTTTGTAAATTTTACGATGGAATACTGAGAAAAAAGACAATTCCTGTAACGCAATATACAAGAGAGAGAATGAATGACCACCGCGACGTTGTGTGTTTTGAATAAAAGATCAGCTCGGTATAAGTAGGTACCTATTGGATCGCGTGTTGTTCGTATCAGCGAATTAGTTCAAAGAACTTGAAAACCAACAATAATTTTGGGAATTATATAAATACGCAAATACTGATACATGCAAACCACTAATACCGATATATACATACGTATATAAGAAAGATTATTAAAGAAATATTTTTATTAAATTAAATGGTTATAGAAAATATTTTAAAAACAATTGATAGACTGCAGTATTTTAAAAGTGTGATGAAGAAACAGAGGAAGCCGCTGCGGCGTTAGGCAAAATAGGCGTGTCACCGTCATCTGTAACCATGGCGATGGGGACGATGCTTTTCCCGGGGACACCGTCGTCGCTGCTCTGAGAGCGCGTCGCGGCGTCCGAATAAAAACGCTCGCTCGCTCGGGGCCGAAATATTGATCGCAGCTGGCTTGCCAGGCTCGGGCGCTCGCTCCTCTTGCCCGGCGGCGCGGTTCGCCGGTCAGGTGTCGTGTCGGAAGGTGCCGTCAATCGTGGATCTCTCTCGTCTGTCCCGGCCACATAGAAAATGCGTGTGCTGTGTCTCTCTGGCGTTGCTAAGGTGTGACCATGGGGTGAACTAGGTCGATCATTATGACCTTATATTGTTCTGTGTTTCTCTTGGAATTCTAACATTTATATATATATATATATATATATATATATATTATATATATATATATATATATATATATATATATATATATATATATATATATATATATATATATATATATATATATATATATATATATATATATATATATATATATATATATATATATATATATATATATATATATATATATACATATGATATATATATATATATATATATATATATATATATATATATATATTTATATATATATATATATATATATATATATATATATATATATATATATATATATATATACTCTGTTGTTTCGTTTCCCAACTTTTCCACAACTAAATTCACTTGTATAAAAAAATATTGCGTATCATAGAAGAAATCTACTTACATACTTATAAATCAGCGTTGATTATTCGTTCTTTTTCTAAAGAATTTAGATATCATTGTCATCAATGCTTATTTCCAAGGAAATTGTAAATATCTTTTACAGTTTATCTGAGAAAACAAAAGATTAAGTTAATTCATTGAATTGCAATATATTACAATTTTTTTCCAAATGAATGCCAATTGATATAAATTTATTTTATGACACACAAAATCAGCACAACTTTATTTAAAAATAACTATATATAATAAGCAACACCAATAAACCAGTTTGGTGCAACCTTCGACGCCAAAGAACCCTTCTTGCTCGAGTCATTCTGCACTAACCCCTGTTGGTCATCAACAATATACCTGTGTGTATATCACCAGCGAGTTTTTTTTTTTTTTCAAACAGGAAATGATACAGGCACCAATACTTCCGTAAACCATCGTGGGGAGACACATTGAATCTAAGGTCTCCTTTTTACTTTTCAAGCAACCCCAACCAGACCAGAGATATTGTTTCTGTCTGTAACCATATCGTAATTTCTCTTCTTTGACGAACAATGGTAGTGTGACATTCTGCACAGTTGATACCGTTAAGTGATGTGTCTTCTGCCTTAAGGACCACTTATTGTTTGGCTGGTCATTAGCTACGAAATGATACAGATGTTTTGGAACTTTCAAATTGAGCGGAATAAATTTATCTAAACCCTTTTGTCAAATAAAAAACGATATGTTTGTGCGTCATTAGGAATAAATTTGCTCAAAGTATAGCAACAAAATTGAAGATTTTTTAAAATATATTTATTAATCTACAAACAACTAGGTATATATAAGACGAAATTTTAGCAAATGATAAATACGAGTGTCAATATAGAATATATGTAATGTAAACACAAATATAAGATAATGTCTATATTTTTATGACATTGATGAAATATCTTGAAAAATAAATAACACTACTTACGATTAGGTGATTGCAGTTTAACACAAAATACATTTCGTAAACGAAACTATGTTTTAAATCTAATCTATAAGATGATTCTAAGAATTTAAATTCGAAATTATTTACTTACATATTCATGTTTTCCCTGTTTAGATAAAACTATTTGGATAAACAATAAAAAATCAAAAAATATGCGACAAATTCTAGAAAGGGTTAAACTGATAGGTACAAAGAAAAATGACCTGGTCGTCTATTTAGTCGCCTGTTAATAGTCGCACTGGGAAAAGGGTGAAAGGGTATTCGTTGTCCGTTGCTGGTCATGTTAAGGGACGCGTAAGGGATGCTGCGGCGGTGAGATAATCTTTGATTTATGACCACTGCTATACATAATAAGCCGTTAGCCTTTGTAAACATTGGATAGGTTCTACTGGGAACGTACTCAACTCAAAAATAATTCGTTTATTATATCGCATTTTATTTTTATCGCTACAAGATGATTCATGACAATAAGAGGAAACAGCTTGAAGTTAAGGATAATGTGTATCAGGTGTCATGTTTAAAACTGTATCATTGATAATGCTTTTCTACATAAACATACATTTATAATATTTGTTGTTTTGTCCATGTTCTTGGTCATATATGTATGTATGTATGTATGTATACCGATAAAATGCAAGCTATGCACATTGTTTGAATTTAACATAAAACAATTTTGTGTTGAAATTAACAATAAAGTGCGTAACGCATAATACATTGTTTAAAATAAACAACTTTATTACATAATACATCCATTGAAAATGTATCAACTAACAATTGATTTTTTAAAATTTTCAAAAAGCATTACTTTAGTACATTTAATTACAAATACATTTTTCAATATCTACTAAATCAAAAACATACACACACATATATGTTTTAAATAAATTGTCGTTATAATATATACTTTAACAATGACCATTGTTACGATATCTGTGAAATTAGTAAACCAAATACATTTCCGTTCTGTAAAATCATTATTTATCTACGCAAATATACATAGGTACTACGAGTAAAAGATAAAAAGAATACGGTTTTCTTAACATATCTGTAATATGTTAATATTGTAACTCCGGATACATACAATAATAATAAAAACGTTTAAAACGATAAGTGTACACAACAAAAAGGAAATATGAAACAGGTAACTTCATTACCGGCAGTTATATTCGCTTGGCAATGATAACTAACAGGTTTATTCTTATCAGAATATTGTCATGTGAGCGTCGTTATTTCAGCGCAAAAGATATAGTCACGTATGTATGTATGTATGTAGTACATACATACATAACTAATCATGCGAATTTGTCCATCAATTTGTGACATTGTTAACTCGCACGTCGAGGGAATAGTAAAATCTTTTTTTTTTTTTTAATATTATTTATTTCGGCCTAAATTGATGTATTTGAATAAATTTAACAGTTTTTTTGTAAGCGATATGAAGTATTGTATATCAACTATCACACGTGATTGTTGTTATTACCCGAGCAAAAAAATAACGAGAAAACGAAACAATTCTTCATATCATCGAAGGCCATTCATTATAGAAATAAATGGTGTTTTATCTGTAGAAAATATGAGTATAATTATGAAAAAATATAAACGTTTGACTTTGCTAAGATATAGGCCGGCGCGCAATTCTAATACTTTCCGTGAATAATTGGTTTCGTTTTTAAATGTTGCCGTCTTGCGCTTATCTAACTTCTTTTAAATTATTGTTGTTTATGATAGGTCTTGGATAATTACTTATTGCTCACGTAGCCTTTATTTGTTTATGATAAATTTCAAATAAGTATTTACATATTTTTCAAAAATAAAATAAAAAACACTCAACTATTTATTATACCTATTGTAATTTTAACAAACATTTCTTATAAACCATTCAGATTTCTACAATATTGGAAATGCATATGTATATAGGTAAATGAAAGAATTTAGCGTAAATAATAATAATAATAATCATAATTAGTATCAATGTAGAATGGAACGAATTAAAGTCGAATTATAATAAAAGGAATTTAATTTTCATAACCATATAATATGTTTCATGTTCATATTAATTATAATTAACTCAGAGTTTCGTAATTGCAACAACAATTTCTAACTATTTATGGATGTATTTCTATTTGTTGAACCCTTTGCAACATTTTACAATGTTTCAATTTAAACACCTCGACTATCAATAGTATTTATAGAAAAACGTTGTTTTATTTATATATATGTATATAGTTTTAGATTTGACATCGAAATCACGAAAATGATAGGACATTTTTAGTTGATATATTTAATTCGTATGCACGTAACATTCTCACGGTATAAGAGACTGGGCCAACATTAAGCAAAATACAAAAGGTTTATAAAAATAAAATGTAGACCAAAGCAAACGCAACGGTCTGTAGGTACATACATACATATGTACATATATGTCATGACCGATTTAAAAAATTAGTTCACATATCCTTCCGAATGGTCACTTGTGTGTATTACCTGAATACAGGTAAAAAACTACCGATTTGATACATTATACTTTACGACCGACCAATATCACCGAATGGTCAAACTAGACCAAAGTAACCCTTAATACGTATAGTACCTGCCTACACACGTTGATAGCCTTTGACCCCGTTTGAAATGTGGCCTGATTGTAAGGGTTTTTATAGGCCGCTGGTCAAACGTTTAGTTCCTTGTTGGGTTAAAAAGGAAACGGTGGTCCACAGGTATTATTTAAAATGGACCATTGAAAAAATGGGTTATTTAGGTCTGGTCTTAAAACTAATACGACCCAATATATTCTGCTCTATATTCCCATGGTCGTATGGTCATTGAAGAGTGATCCATATATAGGTACCCGAAGTTGACCGTTTACCAATGGACAACTGGCCTACTATATGCTAATTTTTGGGATAACGGACAAATATAAGATTTCTAATGTCTTCACATATATATGTACGCATGCACACCTATGCAAAACACACACACACACACACACACATTCGTTAATCTGTAGTTACAGTTTTCTTTTTATTATTATAAAGATCTGTAAACTATACAGAATCGATCTAATAGCATTAGAATCACGAAGGATGTTTATAAATTTAGAAAATAAGAATCATTTTCCTGTTATTATTCTAATATCTAAAACATCTTTAACATACATAACATTGTTTACTTTATTTATTTATTAAATGATCAGATGTTTTAAGAGTGATATCATTGAATATTTATTTTCAAATCATAATTTCTTTTTTCATTTAGGTAAATTAACCAAAATATATATATATATATATATATAATATATATATATATATATATATATATATATTATTATTATTAATATTAATTATTTTCTAAAATATGCATTAGGTCACACAAAATTACCTGACGTCTCACCACCCGTTTTTCAATCTTAACCCTTTTATATTGACCCCACCACTGGCCATGCATCCTTTTTTATCTAACTACAATTCATTTAACCCTCTCTTTTTATTTTAAGTTGAAATTTCATCCCTACCTTACTACTTCTATTTTGTATATTATATCTTGGTTTAATTTTGCATATTCGGTGTCTTTCTCTTTCCTAAAGAAAGCAATATGATTCTATCTTTGTTATAAGATTTTTTTTAAATAATCTTAAGGGTAGCTGGACCTTATCTTTGGAAGCTTAAATCAGTACACTGCTAACGTTTCATACGAACAGAACTAACTTGCATTTATATTTTAAATATTGTGTTATTACATATTTAAAATAATATTTTATTTATATACATATATATATATATATATATTTAACCTTTTTTTATATTTATATAAATTTCGTTGTTTTTTAATAAATTTTTATTAAAATTATTAAATATTTTAATAAGTTTACATATTTTAATGCATGATTACCTATTTAATTAATGTTTGCTTTAAAATTAATTTTAATGTCATATTATTTTTTATCTTAGTGCGAAGTGGGTCATGTGACCATCGTCCAGTGTATGTTCGGGGTCCAGTGGTCAACTTTATTTCATCTGAGGGTGAGTTGATTTATATACACACATTTATATTATTATTTTTTAAAAAAATGACTTTTATAGTAAAAAAAAATCATGTATTTTTACTAAATTTAGTTATTTTGAGTGTTTGACATTTAATTGTAAATTTAAATTATATTAAGTTTTTATCACGTAATTTCTCACTAAAATGGATGCGCACATTTATATATATTTTTATGACTTGTGTTAGCTTTGATGTGCATGTTATTAATATAATATAAACTTATATTTATTGGTAGAGATGTTGTTAATATCTCAATTAAGATACACACTAAAATAAGTTAAGTGTCACTTATAAATATTCGATGATGTCAGATCAATCTTAAATCAACATTAATGATTTAAATGCCATTAGAATACTAATGTTATTACGACAATTACGTACATCTATGAAATAGTTTTTAATTTAAAAAAATATCATACACTCATCAATAGTGTGCTGTGTATAAAATAGAGAGACCGGTCTCGTGCGACCTCTGACCCAGTAGGCACCTCTCATCTGAACTGGACCAGAGGTCAACAGCTACCTGTTATACCGTGGGTACTTCTTCCGGTTTTGTTATATACTCACACATATGTATGTATGTACATAGAAGACAATTTTATTAGAAAATCCATCAATTCTTCTTTTAATATATTTTTATTAAGTGTACGCGCGTGTCCCATAAACATATCGTTATTTCACCTTTACAATGCCTCATTAGCGAGCACACGACTCGCATAACTATGTTATATGTATGTAATGTAACTGGAGATCATCTCTCACTCATCAACAAAAGATACATACATATATATATAAATAAACTATCGTGTGCAACGTGACTATTTGCGCGTACTCGAAATGCGTTCAATTTATCATACATACCTACATACATACATACATACATCTTTTTTGCAAGCTATTCAAATCCTATAGATACATTATGAACCAAAAGTAATTTCTTTGTATCTGTGGTCATTGTGTTAATTAAAATGCTAAATTGATTGGTGATTATTTGACGTGGTTAAGTAATGAAAACTGTTTTGTTAAACTGAATAGACTCGTTTATCTAATTCGTTTCACAGATAAATATCACGTTTCGGTAACATAGCTACATATGTATGTATGTATGTATGTAGGTATACACATTTGCATAATCATAATTTTCCGTTTAAGTGTTTGATCAAATTGAATCACATCCATTAATGCGTATTTGAACGATTTAAATTAAATAATTGCGACGATTTTATAACAAATAGTGGACAGTTTTTTTTTCTTCTAAAATATTAATTTATGTATTTTCTAAGATACAATGTACACATTCGTACACTGATTTCATTATTATATAAAGTTTCTTTCGTAATTTTAACACTTTCATCTTATAAAATAATACATAACAATATGGATATAATCTTATGTATGCAAATTTCAATTGCGTTATAAGACATCCTTGGTTACCTTCATATACCTATTACAAATATATTGGCTTCCACCTTACCATAAAAAAATACTTTAAATTTAAAACAACTAATGACGTAATAATTATATACATATGTAGGTACTCTTTTTCACCAAATATGCTTAAAATCGATTCTACAGAAGCCATAATATTCAAAAAACAAAAATAAATCCATATACAGGATAACTATTAAAATCATACACTCAATTAAACTACATCCATAAACCTACCAAATAAATCAAAAATTCGACCCTTTCATACCCAGTATTATGACCAGAGGTCAAACCTATACCAGACAAAAATTACACGCAATATTAAATTGTAATCTCAAAGTCGGTTACAAGGGTTTGATATCCTTTGTAAAAAAACACGTGTTGCACGCGTTAAACCCTTTACTGGCCGGTGGTCAGTGTTAGTTGACCCTTCAGGCCTTGCATTGTAAAAGTGTGAATAATTACCTGTACCCATAAACACATCGTTTGACCCTCTTGACCCCTGTGGCGTGCTGTGTTATTGAGATGAAATTGACCCTTCTGAATATAATTGTTATTAAAACTAAGATTTATTGTGGTACATGAGGGATAACGAGGTTCGAATGTCTAACGTATTTTTTTGTGAAAGGGGTAAGTGATTTATTTTAACCGGAAGTTCTCGATTTCATTGTGAATATAAGAGTGTAGTTGTTCAAAAACGTTAAGATGCGTTGATGTAATTAATAAAATTGTTTGTAAATGGATTCTTTAGTTAATGACTTTAAAGAAAATTAGAAATTTTTGTCATTAAAATTCTTTTAAATTATAATTTAATTTTGTTAAACTACAATTGTCATTGTCAAATAAATATTTAAACCTTCTAAATTCATAAGAAATCCATGATGAAGTTACTATAAATTAGTCATTTATATATGTAACTCAATAATTAAATATTTGGAGAGAACAAAATGTTGTTTTAATTTTCTAAGTTAATTTAAATGACCGAACCGGTTACTTACTGGTAACATTACCGCTATAAATAACCCAAAACAAAGTAACGATAAATAATAAAGTATCCCACAGTAAAAACAAAGTCATAGGTCGTCAGTAATGACAAATAAAATCGTAACATGTTCTTAGACGTGTGTACAACACATATGTTTTAGCTCTTAACAACGTAAGAATGATCTTTGGTCTTCAGGTACCGTTTTATCTTCTCAAAAACACTAGTTACAGTTTCTGAAAATATGCAAGGACATATTGCTTCATATATGTCACATAGTGAACTAAGATTTGAATCTTTTCTTAGAACTAGAACTAAGACGAGACCATTTTCGTTTTTATTTTAACAACTTGAGTAACAATATTCAAGATTTATCACTAGTTAAATTAGGTCAATAAGAACCTCTTTATTGACTTACTTTATTCATAACTTAAGACAATCAAAATATATGTTTAAACGATTCGAATAATATTAAATCTAAATAAGTGATTTTAGCCCTTTTGACGACGTCTATAATTAAATTTAAAATACGATTGACCCCTAAAAAAATTATGGATATATATATATATATATATTATATATATATATATATATATATATATATATATATATATATATATATATATATATATATGTATAACGTATATATATATATATATATATATATATATATATATATATATATATATATATATATATATATATATATGTATATATAATAATATATATATATATATATATATATATATATATATATATATATATATATATATATATATATATATCTAAACAATATTGGTGAAAATGACTTACGTATTTGAGAGTATATCTGCACCGGTCTATTAGTCTCTATTTGGGTTTGTAAAAAGATAGGTGTAATTAGAGAAATGTTAGAAGCAACGCATTTTTAACGGTCGCATCATCAGTTTCGTCGCCAGTGCCTAATCGGTACCCATTTAGGCACAGCAAGGTGGATAGTGCATTCTCTTATTCTCTGAATTCCATCACTAAACAATAAGTCTTGTCTCTCCTGTATTGTGTTGTGGTAGATCAGGAACTATATGGACTGTGTGTAGACAAGTTATCGAATACCAAGACTGCAATGTACCAGTGCCGTACTTAAAAAAATACTCAAAAATATGATTCATTTCTTATAAACATTTCTAAAAAGTAATAATACATTTTTGTATTTACGAACGAAAATTTGAATTGATTAGAGTTATTTGTGTATGGGAATGCGTTTTGGTCCAATCTTTATTCAATCTTCGAGCCTGCAGGCTCTGACGTCCGCACACGTCATTAATATGACATATCTTTGAACTAAACGGAACTACCATATTACTTTCTAATTTGTCAAAATACCTTACACTTTACACTGCACAAACAAGATGTTTAGTTGGAGATTTTAAAGAAAGATGCGTGGAGTACCATGGAAATACCCAACGTCAAACGACATTTGCTTAATTTACCAAAAAGACCTTCGAGCGTAAGAGAATGTGCATCATGACTTATCTCTTATCAGTGCTTATCTAAATGCGATACTTATTAGTGTTTCTTAATTTTCAATCAATCAAGCAATCACTCACTCAACGAAAACGAATGATGAAATATTGAAAATCATATCAAAACATGACTCTTTAATGACTTAAATCCTATAGGGATTATCTTCAATCGCTTATTACTACGCGGGGGTGCTCTAAATTAGATTATTTGCGGATCAACGCTCACTTCATTGTATATTCGCTCCCCTGTGTTCCGCAGCTTCCCTACTCCCGTATTGATGGTGTTGACATTATCGAGGTCAATTACTGGTGTTATACAAGCTGTTCCCACCGAGGGTGATCCTCCTACTCGTCCCTTAAGTGTGCACAGATCTATTCATTCGCAAGAGTCAATTTGCACCCTCCTTAACCATTATGGTATGGTTTTACATGCAATTCGTTCCATTCAACCACATCTAATCATCATCAACAAGGAGTGATTCATTTTCAAACTTTCTTTGGATTGTTTTCAAAACGACTTTCATGATTATTAGATTAACAACATATATGTGCATATAAAACGAGACACTTGGATTCGAAAAGAGATAGAATAAAAATGCATAGGAAGTGAAATAAAATAAGAACACAGAAAATCCAATTGGATCAGCGTTAAATTAGAAATTTATTGGCAAATAGACGCGGTGTATGCGTATTTCAAAATGCGTACACATCACCATCTTTATAGAAAACAGAATTCTTGCTTACTTATGCTGACCATTTCACACATACAATTATAAATTGCGAAATATTACTTTTGCATCCGTTGTATGTATGTATATGTGTGTGTGTGTGTGTGTGTGTACGTTCAAGGCACCAGTGCGTGCATAAGCATTTTTATATTTATCTTTATTATTTATCTAATAAAAGGTTATTCGAATCGTGCATCACTGATGTATGTGTATGTACCACATATTCAAAAACAAATGACAAAATATTTAAAAAAATTGCTTCATCTTTTATAGTTGTACAAAGACTTGATTGAAATCAACCACATGACATGCATCTATTAATGGTGACCAACAAAATAATAATAGCGGTTTTATTTTTTAAAAAAACTAACGTTTTCCTGTAAAATAAAATGACATTGGGCAATTTTCTAAATGAAAATCGAATTGCTAAGCTGTTTAAATTTAAAGTAAATCATAAGAAGTAGTAGACTTTGGAAAAGATGCATTTTCGAGTAAAATTAGCAATAATTGCGAAGACGCAACAATAAGCCTGGACTGGACACAGCGCGAGAATGCGCGCGTCTATCTAAAATCGATGTCTCTCTCTCTAACCTGCGTCCATGTGAGTCACCTGTGCTGTGTGTGATCATGGAAAGAGAGGAGAAATATGCGCCAGCCCCTCTCCCACTACTCTGTGATCTCGCATCCCTTCCACTTCCATTCGGTGAACACCGCACACACCGACACCGTTGATAACTTTTTTCTCTCGTCTCTTTTGCCTGTCCAAATCCAAACCTGTGTTCAACTGATCTCCTGCACTGCTCGCTGGCAGATTGATCATTCGGTGGTCGTACTCTGAGACGTGTACATCTAGACGTTTTGTGTTTCGTAGATAGATAGATAGATAGATCGATCGATCACCACCACCACCGATTTCTTTATAGATCATTCATCGAGAAGTGTGCGAACGAGTATTTTGTGAACTGTTTTTCTATTACAATTGGACTGTGAATATATATATATATATATATATATATTATATATATATATATATTGTGTGCAACATTCGCGAAGATGGATTATGAAATCTTCGTCTATTTATGGTATGTTTTTACACTTTAACAATTACTTATATAAATATTCATATTTGATTTTGTTAAATTTGCAATAATTATTTTATATATATAATAGGCGTGATTGATTTTATTTCAAGGCGTTGTATTTATAGGTGTCCTTATATATTTGGCACAGTGAAATGCAACAATCAAATTATTTTATTTATTATGAATTTAAAACAATTTAGCGTAATAGTAAATAAATATTATTTATGCTGCACTAAGCTATATATATATATATATATATAATATATATATATATATATATATATATATATATATATATATATATATATATATATATATATATATATATATATATACTTGGTGTAACCTTGAGCTTAATGATTCCTGATGATAATATAATAAATATTAATTTATAATATAAAATGTCTTTGAAATGTGTAAATTGGTCATCTAATTTTTTAAAATTTGGAACCCTGCTGAGGGATAATAATTGTGTGCTAAAATGTTGCAAATGACGAATTTGGAATTTCTAAGATGCTAATTGTTACACTATGTATGTAAATCCTTGATAAAATGTAACAATTTACATTTACGGCTGAAAAAACTGTGACATGTATTTAGCTAAATCAGCAATACTGTATCAATTTTGTTACTATTTCGTCTCGCCGAGCTTTTTAAAGATTAATATTTTGACTCCTAGACGTCCGTCGTATAAGAATAAGATACATTTCTGCATTGTTCATGGTCTAGTGTAAAATTTAAGTAATGTTTTGGTTTTAAGTTAAATTTATAGATTACATGAAATGAATGCGGATTTCATGAAATGTTTTACGATATATGTAGTTATTTTAACAAAATAATGCTATTTAAATAATTAATATATCGAATATAACGGTTAACTTTGTATCTGCAAAACATTCTTACGTACAATTATGCGATAATAAACGTTATGACGTCGAAAATGTTTTTCATAAGAAAATGAACTCACAACTACTGAAATAACCTTATACATACAGAGTAAATTATTTAGGGCCATACAGTTATTTAAATTGAGTTCGCGCGCTTTTCTCAACCACATAATAAACTTTTTCTTCAATCTCCAATTGACTTGGCTGAAAAAACCGCGCACGCTTCTCTCTCGCGTTAATAATTACAATCTAATAACATCTTCCGTAGTACAAAATTTAACTAAAAGCGTTTTTGTTTACACCGTAACGTAATTTTAATTAATTTTATTATAAATAATTTTACATCGTGATCTGCATATAGTATTCGTGTTTATTATTAATTAAAATTGTTCGTATACTATTGATAACCACACACATACAAACATAGTACATAAATTATAAAACACACACACACACACAAACAATGTGTTCTTATTTTGAAAATGATGGCACAAGCCAGCCGTAACGTGTGCATCTTAAAATTCATCTTGCTTGTTATAACGGCTTGACCACCTGGTTCTTCTAATTACCTATCTCTTCTACACATCGTATATTCTTCAAAGTTACCACTTTTAAATAATCTTACACCAAGGTAAAGGCAAAAAACATTTATTTAATTACAATTCGAAATATATACATATGTATAATATAGATTTTACACTTTATATTGTGTTATTTACAATTTATTGCATTATTAAATTATCTTGCGACGTATGTTACTAATTTATTTTATTATTATTTCATCTTCGGATAAATCGTCATTCAGACTGTCGTAATTATATATTTTAATCTTTTCCTCATTTTGGGATTCGTTTTCGTCTATTAAGAGATTTTCTCTTTAAAAACCGCATTCTTGAACATATATTAAATATTAACCACAGGACATCCGTCAAAAGTAATATTTTATCATATTTTAACTATTTTAAACAACTTTGATTACCAAACGTACACTAACAGAGAAGAAATGAAAAACTGACTAAATAATATTTGTTTCGTAAATATATTGACTGTTCGTGGTTGTTATAAGTATTTTTTGTATGTTTGTCCCAATTGTATGTGTAGAATAAAGCATATTAGTGTTTTTAAATGTAATTAGAGACTATAGATTGAAAATCAAAATTCGAATAATTAAATTTGAGATAAAGTTAAAGGATGTTTAAATAATTAATATAAGGCAGCTGTCAATTTGGCGCTGGGCGTGTATATTAGATTTGTTATCTTTTCAGTGGAGAATCACCCTTAATATTTGTTCAAATAACGGTGAATTTATTGTTAGTGTGTATGTGTGTTTACTGTGTACGTTGCTATGGTTACCAGATCTATACAACACCAGCAACCAGCACTAGTGAAATGACGTTCGTTGCAAATCCATCACAAACTCACTTTATCATTCGGTGCTTAATAGCATTGTCGTGTCTTTCATCTTTTTTTTTTTTTTTTGTTTTTTTGCTTTTTTGTTTTATTTCATTTATTCCAAGAGTAACTATTTTTCAATTGAGCCCTACACTGATTGCTTGCGTGTTACTAAATTGATAATTGTAGATTCTTGTTATTGATTTGCCATTCATATATCTTGTTTTATGAGTAAAACTTCATATAGTATAAATATAATTAAATTAATGATGAATTATATATTTCGAGTTTCCTATCTGTGGGGAGCGTAGGGGTGAAGGGGGGGGGGGGGTATGGTACTTAAAAATGAAAATATTTTCGTATGTACGTATATTGTTTAATATGTTCTATATGAGAGATTGTATTTGGACTATATTTAGATGTATTTTATCGTCTGGAAAAAATGTTGAAATTTATGAATTATTATGAATTATTTTTCGGAGCTTTCACATTCTACGAGATATATGAGACCATATACACAGTTACCCATCGAAATTCGAAAGGTATTGTTAAATTTTTAACTTTTTCCACATACAAATATATGTTTAATTAATTATTTTTTATAAACGACCCAAAAAATCTGTTGCAATCAACAGGAACACATTTCTTTTGTTGTTCAAAATGTCGAAAAGAATTATTATCAGATATGACAAAATTTTAAATCATTTTGCAATCTATATATACTGTCTATGTTCTTTGTTCTACGCCACTGGGGGACGTTTAGAATTTATGTGTTTTTCTGTTTTAGAACATTATCATTTATCAATAGTTGATAGTTTTGCGAAAAAAAAATGATTCACAATTGTTTCTAATCTTTACATTTAAAACAAGTATATTTTTTTCACTTTAACTTACGTAACTCGAAGGGGGTTTACTATACCTATAGATGTCAGGACAAATATTCTTCTTCATCCTCTTGGTGCAACATTTGTTTAATTCATAATATTCTCAAATGTACATCGAAATTAATTACGATTATGTGACATATAGAAAGTTACTTATATTGGATAAAATATAATTTAGTAATATATGTTTATTTATTATACAACTATTAAAGTATTAACTAACTTTCCGGAGTATATGAATTAGTAATAAACGCGTTATAGAATTTAAAATATGGCAACCACTTAATTTGAGAAAAAGCGCGTTGATATATTTGCCAATCTCCATGAAAAATCTATTTTTTAATCATTTTAGTAATATTTTTCGATATGTTCACCAACCAACGAACCATTAAAGTGTTCCAAATTCACGCCATTATTCATTTAATAATTTCCACCTGCTGATTCCATTATACTACTTTATCCTTGCCATCCATACATATATCAAGTCTTTTGTTGTATATTGCGAGATAAAAAAGGCGAAAACGCGCGGCGGTGTCTTGGCACTCATTGTACCCCATCATACAAAACGAACGCCACTGCCTTAATAGAATTCGCGTTCCCTTCTGCACTAGATTTGATTTGATGTATTATTGAATTTCATAAACGATGTGCTCCATTATTATTGATGGCTATTATATCGAGTAATAGATATTATTTAAGTGTCAATTTTCGTCAGAAATCCCATGTCAAAATTATTTCAGAGATAATTACATAGCGATAGTAAATAATAATAATTTAATTCATGAATTAAAATCTAATTCATCTTCTCAGAAGTTTAACGAAAGGCATATTTTTTATTCTATATTTACGTTGTATTTCTAGAAAACTTAGTTGTAAATAAGTTTTATTTACCATTGACCCTAAATTTCGCACGCGCAAGTTCATAATTCTCTAAAAAACATATATATATATATATATATATAGTATATAGTAAAGGTACTTATTAGCCAGCGGCGCCCCGAATCAATCATGTTAGGAGGGGGCCAGACATCGGCCATAGACGTCGGAGAAGGGAGTTTGTGTAGATGCCTGTTGCCTTGCCAACCACCAGAGCCTCCTAGCAGAGAGCACCTAACTTGCGCATTATCTATCCTTGTTCCTCTAATCGATAGGTCAGGTGCCGCCCCTCCCAAACACTTCTTGTCGTCCTTGTCTACATTTTGAGGCTTCAGTAGCAATGGCCGATGTTTTTTTTTTTCACACTTTATATATATCTTATTATTATTATCATCAATACTCACCAAACTTACATACCTACCTATATTGGGGCAATTGGTACACCTGCTCATCAAACTAAAAAACACCAAGTTTCCTAGAACCTGAAATTGTTAGCATCATAAACCAATTTTTATATAAATTGCAGGAAAATAAATTACAATAAAAAATTAGATAACCACAAGGTTGAATTATATATATATTTATTTGTATTGGACATTTTTCTCAAGTCAGAGATAAAGAAAACCTTCCTTTTTCTGCAAAACAGGTATATTGATAACTGAGAAATTATTGTATTGCTTAAAGAAAAAAAAATTATCGCAATGATACATGTCCATGGAATTCTTTATAATATAAATATAGTTACTACAACAAGATTACGCTTAAACCTAGCTTAACCTTTAATTGAGCTGATAAATTTCAAAGCAGGAAATGCGACATTTATCCAAAATTTAAAATGCAAGTTTTCTTTTTTTAAAAATAATATATGCGTGGATAATTTAGGTTACCCAGTTAGTTTTCGATCATGATGTGTGAGCCGGTGTAAAGGGTAAAAACATATACAAATAAAACGAAAGTCTTGTTTACAATAGATAAATCAATACACAGTTGATTTTAAAAATACTCATCTTGACCACAAAATATTATCTTTTATTTACCTACTTATTTCAAATGATTTTAATGGAGCAGATGAGCTACGATTAAAATAAAACTAAATTGACTGATGTCACTATACCTAATATGGAGTAACTCTAGAGTGAACAAAGAGAATAGATATTTAATTTCTATAAGTTGAGGGCCGCCGCGGTGAAGAAGAAATCGCGTGACCGTAGCTAGCGGATGAGGGAACTCTAAAAATATGAAATATAATGAAATCTCTGTGATGGTGTGTTATAGCGTAAGCCACACACGACTGAGCACATTCGCTCACTTTATAGACCTAGGTATTTCACTCTCTCTCATTTCAACATCAACTAAACTCGCCTTTTCAAATCATCTTCCATCTTTCTTGTTACACTAGAGTCCTATGTGTGTGTGTGTGTGGCAGGAAAACACGTGATCACATCTTCTGCACGACAAGCAGAGAAATCTCTTCTCTTCTTTCGAAAATAAAAACATATAGGTACAATCACGCAGGCGCTGCAGATAAAATGGTGGATAATCGAACTCTATTTGTGTTTAGATCTTCTTTTCCTACCTACGCTCTATTCAGCTTTCCCTAAAACCTCTAAGTGAACCATAACATTTGATGTGCGTGTATAAAACTTATTCTAATTTATATTATTTTTCTAAATTAAATATATATATATATATATATATATATATATATATATATATATATATATATATATATATATATATTGAGTAAGTTATTTTCTAAATAATTTATGTAAGAAATTTGGTATATTTATAAATTACAGTTATACCTACATGTAAATAAAATATAATTTCTTAACTATGATAACAATAATTGGTAAATGCGATTCTTTAGCATCATGATTCATTTTGATTTGTATTGCATTTGGGTTTTACGGTTGACAATGTGAAACAATGGTTAAACTTGGTTCCGCTGCAGTGCTTCCAGCTGCAGAGCAGCATAATAAAAAATACCAAATAAACCTATTAATTAAGTCGTTACAAGTCCATGGGAATTATTACTTCTGGACAAATTAGGGTGAAATGTTGTGATTATATTATTATGGGTTTCCCATCATATATATATATATATATATATATATATATATATATATATATATATATATATATATATATATATATATATATATATATATATATATATATATATATATATATATATATATATATATATATATATATATATATATATATATATATATATATATATATATATATATATATATATATATTATATATATATATATATATATTTATATATATATATATATATATATATATATATATATATATATATATATATATATATTATATATATATATATATATATATATATATATATATATATATATATATATATATATATATATATATATATATATATATATATATATATATATATATATATATATATATATATATATATATATATATATATATATATATATATATATATATATATATATATATATATATATTTATATATATATATATTTATATATATATATATATGGGAAAAACCTATTGAGTATGGCCAAATACATATTTGATTCTATCAATTAAATTATTCATCAAATTGTCACAAATAAAATCTAATTAGCGACAAGTAATAAATCAAAATACTAAATCTGATTTGTAGTTATTGAAGATGAAATAGTAAATGAATTAAAATAGCTTATTAGTAATAAAAAGTAATTTCCTTATTCATAGAGAACGTAAACCCTTAAGTAAATTAATAACACGTATATAAATAATAAGAAAATTACATATCACATAAGAAGCAATGCGCTCTTTGACGATAATATCCGAGATTGAACATCAGAAATGGTAACATTGCGCTAAGCTAGGTCTGGCAGCAGACCAGAACCGATCCTAAGCGCAGATAAAAATCCATCTTTGTTATAATATTATTATTATTATTATATGGGCGCAATTCTCAACTCGGTTCGCGGTCCGTTTACACTGCTTGCCAACTGACAACACAATTCATTTCATAACCAACAAATATACCTACACTAGCTACAATAATTAACTCTCAAACGTATCTCCTATTGTGTTCATCCATCCTTGTTTCATTAAACTACTTTATCCGCATTTAAGAGGCATTAAATATTTTGCATTATTTTTAAATCAAAACTATCGTTATAACACTAGTCTAGATATGATATTTTTTTGATAAGATAAAGTATTTTGATTAAACATGCATTATATTAAACATCTGTCCTTTTGATATTTGTGATTTGGCAGAGTTCAATATGAAATAATGTAATTTTAAGCAACGGTACTAACGGGCATAAATTTCATCATATTTCGACTAAAAACATAATAATTTCAACAGTGCATTGCCGGTCGAGTAGTTAAGTAGAATCCCGGAAGAGTTATATATATATATTTTTAATAATCTCGCAAGATGTCATCTGTGACATCAAGATGTTTATAAGTATAGGTGTATGTGTTTATGTATGTATATATTTATTTCACACACATACATAAATCACAAGTCATATCTGTCTATTGTCTATATGATCGTACGACACTTTCATAATAATAAAAATGAAATAAAAATATGAATAGTCATTGTTTTACCATGAACTATACAGTATGTTTATAATATATCGAATACAATTTGCGATAGATAATATTTCAATAAAAGGTATTATATTAGCAATATATTCGTGGTATTATATATAATATCTATAGATAAATATATATTAAACACATAACAATATGCGTATTGAGATCGTTACTTTTATTTATACTATTAACGCATGCGCACAAAACATACTCCGAACCGACCCAATCGAGTAGTCTCGGTCAACTTCGATTTATATTATAATAGCGCTGAATTAGTAAATAAATTGAATATTTGATTTAAAAATTAGGATATTTTGTCAAATAAATGCTAATTTCATCACGCTAGTAATATATGAATCATATTTATGGATATATATTGATATCATATTAATCTAAGCATAATATACATTGTTTAAAAACCATATATCACACTTGTCATAACCACAGAAGTCAACCACGATGTCTACACCCCCTACATGCTGGGAGATACCCAGATTGTCAAGTAGTAAGGTGTGACTAATGGGCATAACCATAAATAAAACAAAACGGCGATGGTGTCTTTGGTTTTGTAATTAAACCTCAAATTTCACATTTAAACAATTGCTTTCAATACCAGTGTTATTTTCGTTAGACACTTAGAATATCATTCATTGATTTTAATGTCTATTAATTGTATTTCGAAGAATAATATTTCATTTGTCTGATATGATTATTTTGCAATATGACCACATCCTTTGATGGCTTGGTGTCTTTATGTAGATTGATGACGTCACTGGTCGGTCGATAGTCTCGTGATGAATGAATACGAATGAATGAAATGCTGGTAAAGCACGGAATGATTTAAGAGGAAATGTATTTTTGCTGTTTTTTTTTTTCTACGAATTAAAACATTGTGCGGGCGCAATCAATTTTCTCAGTAATTTTGTATTAGTTGACTGAAATATTTATTAGTAGAAGAGTAGCTAACTATATATTTAAAAGTTTCTTCAAAATATAATTTGTGACGTGTCGTTTTAAAATCCTGCTTTACGGTCCTGTTAAATAATAATAATAAAATGTAGCTGAGATGTATTTTTTTTTTAATTTCGTGTGTACCTTAAAATTTAATCTCGCAAAGTTCCCAAGTGCTACAAGATCAATATTTATTCAATTCTAAGAAGTCGAATATATTTTTTTATCTAAATTATACATATATATATATATATATATATATATATATATATATATATATATATATATATATATATATATATATATATATATATATATATATATATATATATATATATATATATATATATATATATATATATATATATATATATATATATATATATATATATATATATATATATATATATATATATGTGTATATATAATATATATATATATATATATATATATATATATATATATAACTAAGTTTTTCTAGTGAAAAGATAATATAGCTAGTTTAATCATCGGTGTTTGGTATTAAGTTATCGGCTTCAACAGAAAATGTTACTTTACAATTAACACACATCTGTGTTTTTTTTTTTTGTTCATCATATTACTTAAATACGTATTAGATATAACATACCATTTCAATTACTACACATATATATAGAAAATGCGTCATATACATAAAATTTTATTGATATTATAAAAAAAACGTTACATATCTTCGAGATATAATTATCTTATGCCAGTTTAAATAATGAAACATACATATCACACCTTTCCCATATAAATAAGACAATCTTACGATATTTCTCACTTTCATTTGATAATATTTTGAACGCCATTTAAAAAGTGTTATTTATATTCTAAATAAGAAATAAATAATGACGTATAATATACAAAAGTAATTATTTAATTGCTTTGAGTCAATTACATCTCCAAAAGAGATACACAATAAAACAATTGTATGCTGCAGATTGCAAAATTTCAGTTGTCAATACTAATTATGTCAAATAATAATGGAAAGTATATAAGTGTATATATATATATATATATATATATATATGTATATATTTCGAAATGTTTCAATATTCTATATTTCGTGTCAACAAGAGAACAAATAATGAAATGTTTCTGTTCTGTGGATGTCATCTGTCATCATAACATGCGCCAGTTTATTATAAACGAAAAGTCGACGACAAATATGTTGAATGAAAACACAATGTGATGTGGGAACGCAAGGACGTAGGTATTCTCTCAGTCATCATCAAATTAGCAGTCTGTATGTATGTATGTATGTATGTATGTATGTATGTTTGCATGTATGATTGTCTACTCTAAGTTAATATGTCTATGTGGTTTTATTTTCACTTTTTTATATTTTCCATTTGAGACTAACTTCAAATCATTTTGTTGTACGATTTAAAATATTTTAAAAGTGCCATACAATTTTCTTGGCGCATAATTTGAGAGTGAAAGTCGAGCATATTGTAAACACTGTTCTGTACGTTGATTTTTCTAAACATTTTCTTCTATAATCACCGTCATTTCATATGCACGGCACGCCACGATATAGTTTTCAATAAATGCAAACAGAATATAGGATCGATTTTATAATTACCATGATAATAACAACTATTCGAAAGTGATTTCTAAAATTAATCAAATATACACTATATTTCAAATTACATCATGACGTACATACATACATACACCAGAATTGTTTATAAATTAAGAAATTGTAAATCGCAATTTTTTATTTCAAATTTCGGCCCATAATAATGAAAAAGTGCATATACTAATTATCACTCCTTACTTTTAATATTTTATAATACAGAATTTTAAAGTGGTTTATAGAAAAGCGTGCCCAGAATATAACCGTTTTCGGTTCACCTGCCCCGTATGTTGTGATATCACCTGTCTAGCCATAGGCGTACTAGTTTATTTTGCGAATTGGAACAAAGTTAAAACTATTTATTTAATTGAATATTTTATTATTATTTTATGCATTTATATGAGTGAAAAATCATAATTGAGTTCTTTGTATACGTTAATATATGGTTATATTTGTATTTCTATTATTTTTTTATGTGGGATATTGGGAATATGATTCTCATAAAAATTTATTGAATTTTTATGTGATAATCATACTCAATAATATTTTGATTATAAACGGTTATATTACTCTATATATATATTTATGAATTGACTATACT
Source organism: Nebria ingens riversi (assembly GCA_018344505.1). Lineage (NCBI taxonomy): Eukaryota > Metazoa > Arthropoda > Insecta > Coleoptera > Carabidae > Nebria > Nebria ingens. The sequence goes on from JADQWA010001383.1 coordinate 35,382, forward strand.
TATCAATCTAGTTTATCTAAAATATTATCGCGGTATACATACTTATTTTACGACCAAATTCTAGACAGATTTGTAATTTTAATAATTTATTATTTTAGGATAGAACAGGTATTACATTTTATTTATTTATACTAGAAATATTTTTATTCTCAATTTTACTATAAAAAAAATACTTCACATAAACTTACATTACTTTCAGTTAAATAATACGTAAGAAAATTAATTAAATAAAAAACAGTTGATTTTATAAATTTAATTCTATGAATAGCGAGCGTTTTTCTTTTTATAGATATATTATTCTTGTAAGGCACCCTAGTCATGTATATAGCGTGATGACGTACTAAAATATAAAAAATGTCATTTCCGTTTTAAATAACCCCCATATATGATTTGGCCAATCACAATCATTCACACAGCAGTGCTACAAAACCATTATTTTAGTAAGTGTGACAAGGATAGAGATTTCCCTATATTTGAAGCAGATGAAAAATCCGTTGAATTGTGCTTTTTATCAGATAATAGTGGCGTGGGTGGCGTTGCTATGACAACACACATTTTTAATGGTAAATTGTGGGAGATATAACACAATTGTTCCCGTTGTGTGTATATATATATATATATTGAATTTAGATAAAAGGTAACCCCTTGTCAATTTGTATTTTATTTAAATATTTCTCATGGACTTTTTACACAGATATAGATATTTTTTTGTATAAATAATACAATTTTCTGTAGCATTTCTTTGAATCTGTTGTTTGTATTGTTACTTTGAGTAATTTTCATATTATTTATAGTTCACATGATTATTCTTATATTGAATTTGTATACAGTATATTTCAATTGTCATGATTTTTATTATATTTTAATTTTATTTCGTTCGAAGTCCTCTGACGTTTATATTTATGATATTTAACTTATCGGATTTGGCCACGTTTCAGTTGTGGTTGTAAAAATTGAGAAAAATGACGAAATTTTCGCTAATTAATATAATTCTGTTTATTGAAGCAAATCTATAAAATTTATTACAAACAACGCATTCTATTGTTAAAATGCGATGTCATCCTATTTGGATCAGGGTCATCTGGGTAATTTTGTAAAATTTTCGCGATAATAAATAATATATAGGTAAATACCTGTAGCAACAGATAATCTTATGGGCTGACGTAAATATGTTTACACATCATTCATTTCAGCGTCAATCGTTGTATATTTCCACGAATCAATTGTTTTCTTATATATTAAACTCATTTGCGTATCACAATACATTATTTTCCGTCATTTTTTATATACGCTAAGAAGAACCACTGTACTATTCAAATTATCACTCAATAAGTGTATATGTATATATATATATATATA
>JADQWA010001384.1:0-38817 GCA_018344505.1 Nebria ingens riversi
TCATTATTGGCAATGAAGTTTATAATATTATTAAATACAAAAACATATCTTCGATTATTGGTATTATTGATATAGAAAATTAAAATCGCATTTAGGTAATTACGCGATAACTGCAATGACGAAATAGCCAGCAGTCACGGATACTCTAATTAGTGAACTATGTTTTAAAATTAATTACTGGAAATAATGGAGAACGTGATGTTAGATATTACTCACGATATTTAAATATATAGCTAGCACCAGAACGAGTTGCTAGAAGACCGCTGAATTATTGAATGGTAAACCACAGTATTTTTAAACAATAATATATTTTATTCTTTAACATTATTTAAAAGGACAATCACAGTTCAGAGAACAATTGTTTTTCAATTTCCATAAAATAAAGAAAGGAAATTTAAAGAAAACAAGTAATGAATGACGAAACGAACCTCTCGGATATGATTAAATTAAGCCTATTGTATAAAAGGAGTTGGTTGGGCCTGTTACTTTTTTCCATTACCAAGCATTTAACAAATATACAATGCCTACGACGGTTGTAAAACAGGACACAAAAATGTACAACAAAATTCGAAATGCGGTGCGATCCAGCTTTTGGCAATGTTATTTAACACTAAAAATGTACCAAGCATTTAAATCTTATTGACAAAACAATGGACTGGACACATTTAATAATATATTTCTGTTAGTGAAGATTTAACTTTTAAATAAGCCTTATACAAATTTCTAAGAAATTAAACACTTTTAGTTGAAACGTATTGTTCTAAGATCTTAAATATTCGTTCATACATTCTTTTCTCAAAACCAAAATCAATATGATCAAAATTCGTAACGCTTTTAATATTTACAAAAATTCACCACAAGTAGTTTTTCTTAATTGTTATCATTGTTATAATATTTTGCAAGAGTGCATGTAGGTATATTATAAATTAGTTTTATTTTTTAACTATATGTATATTTAAATAAATGTAAATATTTTTAGAATAATTATACACAAAATTCAAGAAATACGTACATATATATTTTATAATACATTAAGTACGAGTATTAAATACATGAACATAAAAATAACGCCACACCATCGAATACTTAAGCCTGTAATTAAAGTAAGTTCTTAGTAGTTAAAAACGGCTACCAAATATCTGCACTTTTTTAAACAAGTTGAATTTATTGCTTTTACATTCAATCTAAGATTAATTTCATAAATGTTTTAATATTTATAAATGATTACAGCTGATAATGTATGTACCACTCAATCCGACTCTGACAGATGAGGTGACAGTGCCCACAGTGCTATTACCACCAACCACCAGATTCTCGCAAAACTTCATAATGCACTCTCTCATGGGGCCATTACAGGTTCGTTATGTTTGCAACAACAATATTGCTTGCAATGTACTGCACCGTATTTAGGTATAAATCATAGTAGCCTTTGCCATTATAAGCATACAACCACATACATAAAGGTTCACTAAGGTATGTATGCATACATAGTAGACTGGCTTTAGAGATGCCTAGATCATTACAAGATGCATTTCAAGTAGATCTAAAATGTCATAGTATACTACAACAAGCATCAGTGCTTATCAAACTTTAAGAAACACTTTAGGTGCTGCATATTACAAATTTACCAGAGAAGGAATTTTGTAATCTATCTATAAATTATTATAAAAAGTTTCAGTAATTTTGTAGGACTTTGAATAAGTATTTTAAACAAACCTGATAAAATAATCATTTTAACAGCATGTTAAAAATATATTTCAATACAAACTCATTGAAAATCTAATCGATTATTCTCATATGTAACTTTTTTTTCTTAAATACTAAAATTTGAAAATTGCATTTTTGCTAAATGGTCTAGTTCTAATTCCATGATAAAAATTAATGGGAAAATTATTGGCAATAGGCATTCTTAATTTATTGCGAATCCGGTTCTGTAATGAAAGATGAAGGGAGAGACAAATTAACTGAAATATTAAGACGCTGGAGAGATGATGTGATTCAATATCGAAAGATCAGATGCCAGGCCTAATTATTAATCTCTGATTAATGCTTAAGTGAATTTGTCGTGTGTTTACTTGTTGATTAGATCTCTGCTCGCGGACAATTTTGAAGCATCCATTAGAATGTTTGCGAATGATGAAATATTGAAAGAAATTTGCACCGAAACGTTTGATGATGAATAAACAGTAAAACGATTTCGCCACACCAAAATTAAACACGAATGAATTTAAATTTAAACTTTCTCGTCGAATCTTAAATCAATAAAGGAGGTATGTATTTGATTAGATGTTTGTAATGCTGGCGCTTTGAACTTTGTGTTAACATCTAAAACTAAAAATTTACGCAACGCAGTGCCGTCATGTTTTTTATTTTTGCTTTTAAAAGCAACCTGTTTTTAGATAGTGATTCATTAACAATGTTTACTAGTCTCTTAGCTCAACTTACTATAACAACCATGTGGTGTTCTGCATTTATGAAACTACGGGTCTTCTTCTTTAGAAAAAGTATGACATTTTTAGCAGAAGATCTTTAAATTAAAACAAAATATTGTCTTTAAACATATTAGTTCTTGGATTAGCTCCAACAAAATGTGCATATTTGCTCTGATCGTTTTTTTTTCAGTATCTCGAAAATGGATACACCTGCAGGGTAAATGATAAAATTCAAAATGAAAGATATTAATATTATTAATAACTTTAGTTCAAAAAGTTTCTTCCACAAGTGTACAATTTACAAGAAAAGCACTTTTGTATTCATTAATTTCCATATTCATTGCTGTAGTTACCATATACATATATTTACTATTGCAGAACAAAACGAAAACAATTAAATTAACTATTTATGATAATTGACAACTTGAATTATCAGTGAATAGTTGACAGGTTCGTTTTGATTAACAATCAAATATTGAAAGAAAATTCTTATAATTGTATTTAGCTGATGATTTCGTACAATATAAATGTTTTCTTGCGAAACTTGACCTTCTCGATATAGGATTACTTTAAATTGTAATATTATATAGTATTTTATGAATAATTAATATTTATTATATATAAAAAGCATCTCATTGTTGTGTGGGCAATCTTTCAGAGAATATCTTAATGTATCGACATACCTACCACCTATATTATACATATTACTTACAGACGACATAAACCATTTGAACGCGTAGTTCATTATCTACGCCATTCTATGAAATGTACAGCTCGTAAAGGGTGAACACACTAAATAAAAGCCCCAAGATATATACCGTAATTTTATGAGTAGTAACTTGCATGCCAAAACCACGATATATTGGGTTACTAAATATGTTCGTTCATTGGGAGCAGCTTAAGGTTGTATATATAAAGATGTAGTTTCGCACATGTGTACATACTGTAATATCGTATCCAGGTACCTATGTACTTCAAGAGTACAAGTTTTAGTATCGAATATGAACGCGATATGTTTACCTTAACACTTCTAAACGAAGTTTTCGTTTTTAATACTGTGACGAACTGCATATTGGATTACTAAAACATTTGGTTCATATTTAGTTACATTGAAATTTGATTCAAACATAGTTAAAAGTTGAAATAGGATTATCGCGAATTTTATATTAATTCAGATGTATCATCAATATATAAAAACACCTGCAGTGCTCTGCACTGCATTTCTTATACATAGTAGGTACATATATCAGTTTCGATTGAAAGGATAATAAAATACAAATATGAAAAAATTCAAGGAAATATAATTATTCATTACCTATATAATAGTAATTATTATGTTTCATTCATACATATACAAAGAACTTCATACTCTGTACAGTATAAAAGTAAACTTCAAATAATTTATGAAACTAATTTGCACGAGTACTCTTAAGGAAAGTTTTTTTATGAGGTTGTAAACATAACTAGAATTTAGGAATCATAATCCTAAAAATATATCTTCTTTAAGAGGACAACTTTATATATAATTATATATGTACATAATTATTTACATCAAGATAATAAAGAAGTGGAAAGTGAAAATACTTAAAGAATTAATCATTAAACGAATTTATGAATATAAATAAAAAGATAATATTTCAAATAATTAAGAATTTTATAATAGAAAATGTATTCTAATGAATTTCTAACCTTAGTGTAATTAAATTACAGAAGTTTTAAACATTAAAAACATAAGCGTCCATTATTTTGTTATTATTTCTGTTAGCGTACGTATTACAGAGGAGTTAAATTTAACTCTGACGCACTCTAAGTTTAACTGGATATATAAATGTTTTGAAACCTAGCACATCAAAATAGTTGAAATGTTCACGTTCCAGTGTCAAATATGTATGTGTATCTAGTGTATATAAATATTTTCATGGTGATGCTAATTCTTTTGTGGAAGTTTAATTGTCATTTGCGTACAGAATACCTATATGCTTCAGCCTTAAGCGCTAAATAATAAAAAAACAATCTGTAGTTTTAAGTGGCTACTTTTATTTTTGAGAAAACTACTTCATATCAGAATGCGTAAAATAAAAAACCTATAGGTTGCCAGAAGCTCTGTAGAACTAAAAGAAGGAAAAGGAAAAAATCAGAAGAGAAAATCGTGCAGGACTGATCCTTATAAAACAGGGGGAAAACGAATGAAACTCCGCAACACCTAGCATGGATCGAGTGTCCTCCAGAGAGACCAACAGAGGTGAGGAAGAGAAAGGAGTTTCACCCCTCACGCACTTGTGAATTCTATATGTCTCTAGGCGCACAGAACCGATCTTGCACAAATTTACAAAATATACAATATTTAACGTCATATTTATGGAGTAGTAAATGGTTTTTTTTTTCTTTATGTGTAGATTTATAGTCTCAAATGCAGCTTTTTTCGAAAAAATATATTGTTATTCAAATGATTTTACTTTTGTTTATATCGCCAGTCCATTAGCAATAATGAATTTATTTCTTACTTAGATTATTGTTATCGCTATGATGGGCCATGAAAAAGTGTCAGAAAGGTAACTTTCCGTTTTAGTAACTTTCTAGAAAGTTTCCTGTCCCTACACCCGGAATTTTACTGACTATTTATACATTTTATATTTCCCGAAATTTCTCATTAATAAATACATATTTTATAAAATGTTAGCCGAAATCCCCTGGAATCTAGGGAATTTTGCAAATAAATTAGTTATCTGCAATTACAATCGACTAAACTGAGGAGGCAGTAGGCTTAAAACTATTTTTAAAGTGGTGTCACATTTATGTAAAAGTTTTAATTTGTGTAATATATACATAAACAAAAATAAAGTATCAATATTATTCTTTAAAATTTCTAATCTACAACGTTTTGATATTTTAAACAAATACAACCCTGCTGTATGACCAAACTGAGGAACTCTCAAGAGGGGATTAAGCGCTAAAGAGAATTTTCTCTTTTTCGGTTTGCCGAGAAATGAGAAGAATTTAGTAGGTGTGCCATGGAAGAGGAAATACTTTCACTGCTCATTCGCAAACGAGAAAAAAACAGCAACTACAGATGAAACAGCCAACAAATTACATCCTAAATCGAACACAACCTATAGAGGACCAGTTAGATATGATGGCGTTTGCGAATACAAGTACGACATGTTCCCGCATTTATCAAATAGAACAACAGCCGATCTCGTGTACCGCGCATGTATTGAAGTGAGCGATGCTTGTAAGGACATGTCAGCATATCTCTTCCTGTCCATGACGTGAAGACAATTGTACACCAGCAGGTAGTCACTAGATAGATTGCTAGTTCGAAGGTCGGAAATGAGATTTGGTGATAACAAAGATGATTATTTTTTTGGGGATGGTGTAGAATTATAATCACTTTCAAGATTGTTACCTCTCTATTATCGAAAAAAGGTACACTTTCGTCTTCAACATTCTTATTGTTACTAAAATCATTGCCAGTCACTAAAATGTGGCTATATAATAAAAATATATTGATATGTGATACATTGTTCAATATGCGCTTCTTAATCCAACTTGAACCACTCTGGTTTAATTATAAAATATAGTAACGTTGCTAAAAACTGTATAGTTACGATATAAAATTTTCCAAATGTTGTTGAGAAGTTGCGAAAAACTATACTTACCTCATTTTATATAATAAGGCTGAATATATTTCGTGGTATATAAAAAAAGGTCTCTCTTAAATATGGATAAGGCTGCTTATGGAAAGAGACTATTAGTTTTTACTTATGAATTTTGCACTTTTGTTTTACATGGCAACGCAAGAACTTGAAGTGAATTTGATTGTTCCAAATACAAGAAGTCAGTAATATTTATTCTTCAAAATAATGAAATGAATGACTAATCAGCTAAAATTAGCTTTTCTGTTTTTATATTCTCATTCAACTCGAATTATATTTTATTTGCAGCGTCTCTTGGTTTATGATCGCGGAAACGACTGGCACGGCATATAATGTGCAACAAGTCGTAAATAACTAGTCATGATGGCTAAGTGACGAGTATCGGCCAAGTTAAGAATTACTGTGTAGAGAAACACATTGAGAGTATAAGAAAATATAATTATGTGTGGGTTAGAGTTAATTGGACGATATATCTGTATGACCCCAAGTCGGTTTTACGCTATAACATTTAGTATTAAAACTATCTTCAAAATTCAGTTATAAAGCTAAATGTTCAGAATATGTTGGTGGAAGAAAATGCTGTCTTATGTGCGATGTTGTGATATAATTTAGTGTATTGTAATTTAAATAGAAATAAACAAACTTGGGTTTACAAATTAACACTATATTCATAATTGTTATTAAATTAAATTTCTATTTAAAATAGATCTCATACAGCATGCATACGGATCCTATATTTATTATAACAAAGATACATTTCGTGTATGTTAAACCAATTGTTTTTTTCTTTCATATATATACGTATATATATATATATATATATATATATATATATATATATATATATATATATATATATATATATATATATATATATATATATATATATATATATATATATATATATATATATATATATATATATATATATATATATATATATATATATATATATAGTTAAACATTTATAGTGCATGCATATAAAATGTTTGGCAGTTAATTTGGACCTTGGCTATAGATATTTCTGTTTATGATTATAGAATTATATTATATTACTTTTTATTTGTTTACATGCAATAACGTAAACCCAAATGATTTAAGAGGTTTTTTTACAATGTGTACATATATCTATCTATAGTTTATGAATAGGCATTCGCTTATAATCGCCATAATTAAATCTTAAATTCTTCATTCCACAAACGCACAACAAAGTTGTTTTTGTATATAAATATTTAAACATCGGCCATGTATTGGCCCTAAACTTTCTTTTACGTAGTCAGTATATTTTAATTTGATAGTATATAAATTAAAATATTTAAATTTAAAAGAAAATATTATCATTCATTATGTCCAGTAAAATTGTAAAGTTAGATCATTGTCAGATTTCTAAAAAAAAATATATATTTTAGATTTAAAATGTTCGATTACACATATTAAACATCGGCCATGTATTGGCCCTAAACTTTCTTTACGTAGTCAGTATATTTTGATTTGATAGTATATAAATTAAAATATAAAATGTTTAAATTTAAAAGAAAATCTTTTCATTTATTACGTCCAGTAAAATTGTAAAATTAGATTATTGTCAGATTTCTAAAAAAAACATATGTATTTTAGATTTAAAATGTTCGATTCTATAGTAATTTAAAGTAAATATAATTATTAATTACACATTATTAAAAATTATTATGGCCGGACATTTATATTTATATATAATATTTTAAATTATTTACTAACCTTTGTAACGTTTTCTCGCTAAACTAATTTGTAACACTATCAATAAATGTTAAATGTCTAAATATTTGAATAATTAAAACAATTGACATGCAAAGTAGATGCGATTTATTATATATAATATCCCATACCTACGTAACTATGGCAATATCAATAAGATAAGATCTTGTAACTGGTACTTTTGAAGAAATGTTTCAAACAAAAGTTGTGCAGAATACTAATATCTTTGAATGTTAATGTAACTATATTTATTGTAAGTACAGCCGTTTCGGAGATATTGCAGAAATTACAAAAAATGACTCAAGTAAACATGCACTTCCGCTTTGAATATGCTTTTCAAAAATAGGAGGTTTTCCTCCCAGGCATATACAAATCTTAAGTTTCATAATTTTATCTTCAACAGTGTAGCCTGTAGAGCGCACACAGCCGCACACACACACACACACACACACACACACACACACACACATACACACACACAGACGTCATTCCAAAAATAGTCAGACTCGATTCAGGGAAGGTCAAAAGGTGTATTTCCGTAAAAATTTTGAGAAAATTTTTTTTCGTGATTACAATACTTACTTATACTTCGTAAAAGAAAGTAAAAATTATTATATCCGGACATTTTTTAGTTTTCAAATGAACTTTAAACCTTACAAAATATTTTCATATAATATTTTAAATTATTTACTAACCTTTGTAATGTTTTTTCACGAAACTTATTTGTGACACTGGCAATAAATATTAAATGTCAAAATATTTGAATATTTAAAACAATTGACATGCATAGTAGATGCGATTTATTATATATAATTTCCCATACCTACGTAACTATGACAATATCAATAAGATAAGATCTTGTAACTGGTACACTTTTTGAAGAAATGTTTCAAACACAAGTTGTGCAGAATACTAATATCTTTCAATTTTATTCTAACTACTTTTACTGCAAGTATAGCCTTTTCGGAGATATTGCAAAAAAAGTCTTAAGTAAACATGAACTTCCGGTTTGAATATGTTTTTTAAAAATAAGAGGTTTTCCTCCCAGGCATATACAAATCTTAAGTTTAAAGTTTCATAATTTTATCTTCAACAGTGTAGGTTGTAGAGCGTATACAGCCACACACACAGACGTCATTTCAAAAATAGTCAGACTCGATTCATGGAAGGTCAAAAGAAGTATTTCCGTTAAAATTTCGAGAATTTTTTTTTCGTGATTACAATACTTACTTATTATTTCGTAAAAGAAAGTAAAAATACCATTTCCAGCATTGACTATTTTATACGCCATTTATGATATGGCTGCAATTTAGTCAACGTTTATTTTTCCAAGAATATTTCATCATTTGGTTTAATGTTTCATAGTAAGTTTATTTTCATGACATGTATGATGATATATTGCGCATGTTACTGTAAATAACCGAAATAATAAAAAAAAATTCTATTTATCCGTTCAAAATTACACAAATTTCTATTTTGAGACAGTAATGATGGAAAAGATCTAACTGTGCATTCACACAATATGTCTACCATATTAAAATCAGTTGGAATCCATCATAGGTGAAGCTATTTATGCGCAGTGTATTTTCAAGAGACCTTTTAACATATAGCTAATAAAAAAATAAAACTTAGTAGATACGTATACATAAAACCTTAATATGCTGAGAGTATTTAAATATGTAGGTATATCAAGAAAATATCTGGTCATAACAATTCATGTTTCTCATAGTATGAAAGTAATAATTCGGCTTTGAAAACTGCAACAGGTATTGATTACCTATAATCATCTCTTATATTCTTTACGCATGCATCGGCTATTTAGTATAAGCGTATTATGTGCTATTCAATTATTTTCATTAATAGATGTTGATTGTAAATTGTGGCAGGTAGCCAAAACATTATTAGAAGAATAAATTTGCCGAGTTATTTTAAAAGAATTCATGAAACTTTATAAGTGAAACCACTACGTAAATACTTCGTTCAACAATTTCAAATTATTCGTTTTCTAATGCTGTCATCACATCAGAAGCCTAAACATAGCATAGCCTCACACACAGCTCTAAGATCAAGAAATGTTGAAAACAAACAAAAGTTCCGTCTGTTTATAACTCCAGTAAAAGAATAAATGAACTAAGACGGTGGCCAAGAACGATCTTACGTCATTCGCAAGTGTTTACTTATGTCAGAAGTCAAGTAGGCTGGTTGCGGTGAAAAAAGGTCAGGGTTTTGGGTCATTCTTCTTGTTAGTGGGTCGTCGCATTGAAACTTGGAAACAGGTGGCGTCAACTTGCAAGTGACGACAGATATTTAATTTGTAAGAAGTGTTAAAGGTGACTACCTTGATAGTATCGGATTCACTAAATAGTTACGTCCGAAAGTGAAGTTTTATTAAAAGTTGTATAAAGTAGATGATTACTAAATTTAATCAAATATATCTGATATGGCCAGCAAAGACTTTCTTATACACTCTTGCTATCGTATGTCATTGACATGTTATTATGCAGTATCAAACATTTTAAATTGTACTTCAAATATTTATGAGTTTTGTCATATCTACTTATATATACAGTCATTCAAAAAAGTCTCCGTACACCTTAGAATATTTATGAAATATGCAGTTAGAAATATAAAAATATTTTTTAAAAAAAATTTCAAATGAGATAATATAGTTCGGAGTATAAGGTAATGTATTTTGTGTTTAAACAAAATTAACCTTTATTCACTCTATTTATAAAAATTAGTAACAAAATTCTATTCTAAAATAACATCAATAAAGTCTCCGTACAAAATTATTTCTAAAGGTGTTAGAAAGCCTAGACGTTTATATTAATAATCTAGGGGTTATTCCGCGGGCTTAAATTACTGCTCTCAGACGTCTTGGCATTGATGCGACAAATGTATTTGGTACATTAATCTGAATTTTTAACCACTCTTCTTGGAGCTTCATTCGCAAGTCTGCCGCACTAGTTACGTTATATTTAGAAACCCTCCGTTTCAATTCTTCCCATAAATGTTCTATGGGGTTTAGATCAGGTGATTGGGGAGAGGTGTGGAGTTGTTTAGGAACATTATATAAAAATCCATTCTTGTACAATACGTGCCGTGTGTTAGGATCATTGTATTGTGGAAAGACATATGGTCCTGTAAGTCCAAATTTATCTGCACTTTGGGACAATTTTTTTTTCAGAATATTCAGATACACATACCGATCCATCGTGGAATTAATAAAATCCAAACTACCCACACCGGCCGCCGACATACACCCCTAAAGCATAACGTTCTCACCGCCGTGTTTCACTGTGGGGCATACATTTTGAACCCGCATGGCTTGATTTAGTTTTCTCCATACTTTAGTACGTCCATCACTTCCAAAAAGATTCACTTTAGTTTCATTACTCAAAATTACAGTGTTTAGAAATCTGCGGTCTTGGAAATGTACTTTTCGCAAACTCTAATCCCTTGCGCCGATTAATTTCCGATATCATGGGTGTACGTCTGGCTACACGACCATGATAACCGGCTTTACGAAGTACATTTCGTATAGTCTCTGGATTTACAGATATTGAAAGTTCGTTTTCTATGTCCTCTGCAATTTTTGGGGAACTTAATTTAGGATTTTTCCGAATTTTATTTAAAATTTGTCATTCATCATACTTATTTAATGTTATTTCTAGTTATTGTCGGCATACACAGGTATAATGTGTATTTAATGTACGGAGACTTTATTGATGTTATTTTGGTATAGAATTTTGTTACTAATTTTTATAAATAGAGTGAATAAAGATCAATTTTTTTAAGCACAACATACACTCCGAACTATATTATCTCGTCATTTTAAACTTGTTTTTATTATTTTTTATATTTCTAACTGCATATTTCATAAATATTCTAAGGTGTACGAAGACTTTTTTGAGTGACTGTATGTGTTTATTTCATATTTTCATGACCTACGGAATTGAATATATGTACATATATCATGAATTGCACGCAATACATAGTATAGGAACTACGCATAAATTTAAAATATAGACTAATCCAATATGACAAATATTATTTTCTATAAACCAAAAAAGATATTTTATATGAGATAAACAATTGAACATCACTTCAGACCATTATTAACGACTATGTTCATTTTTAGAATGTGCATATTGATGTATTTCCGTTATAGAAAATTGCACAAAACTCAAGAAGAGCAACGATAACAAGAAGATGGAAACGAAGGCATATTCAAGAAGAGTATATAACAGTCCACATAATACAGGAACAAGTGTCAGTATGGTAGGGCACGGGAAGAAAATAAAAATAATACAGAACGTTAGAGAGAAACAAGAAACAATCACTGGTAACAATCTCGCGCATAATAGACGTAGCGACTGGCTTTGTCCCAGCCTCTACATGCTATGCTGCATCTCGTTATGAACACGTTCCGTCTCGTTCAGAGCCGGACTTACGTGTTTATCTATCTTGCTAGCTATAGCTTCTTCTTGTACGTTGTACCAGGCACAAACAAACATTGGATAGGCCGGAACTAACTCAACAAACACTGTCCGTGTAAGTGTATGGCGAATCTATGCTTTTGTATAACACGTTCAACATACAAGATTTTAATGTAAGTTTATACCTCTACATAATTGGGTTTTGTTAAACTCACGAGTGGTAGGTACATAGTTTATGATCACCTTACTAGATAACTATTGAATTCGACAAGGAACACGATGAAAGAAAACCAAAGAACATTTCTTTATACTTTAGTTTATGGCATGTCTTTTAAGTATGCCAAAAAATGCTTAAATGACATTTAGAAATGCGTGTTCTTTAAGAAGCGATTTTTTGCAAGAATATTATTTATATGATAGTTAATAATTTTAAACAAATTTATATACACTAACGACAGATGGTTTAATATTTGCCATTTTAGTAGTACTCGCATTTATAGGTGACCGAAAAAGTAAACAATATTATAGAAAATTTATATATATTTTTTGGCAATAGTTTAAGCACCGTTTATAGTGTTTCAATTATCACATTATCCTAGATCGACCCTTCCGCATCAGTAAAATCAATATATTTTTCACATTAAAACATTATTTTATATGAACACCATTCTTCTGTTAAATTAACGATTTCACTTCTATCGCTTTGTGATAAAGATGTATTTAAGAAACAAATTTTTATTTCTATTATTTCTTGTGAAGGCATAAGTATTGCCGAAACATTAATTGTGTAAATGTCTTTTTAATGAGTGACTACATCCACACTTAATTGCTTTTAATTATGAACATCAATAAAGAAAAAAAAATTCTATTCTATATAATTCAGTTTCCGAATTAGAGACACAGATGAGTCACAACACGGCAAGGCTAAATGTATTGAATACTTTTGAGTACATGCTTTAATCTGTTAGCCTTTGAATGCCTTAATTAATTTATAATAGCACATAATGAAATAAAAATTATTCTTTTGGTCATCGAATTCCATAGATTGACATTACATCAAGTCGCATGTAAATTTTAATTTGACGACAAACTGTCTCGTCAAACATGTATGTAAGAAATATAACGAAATATTAGAAATTATTTACAAAATAGTAAATATTAAACCATCTTATAGCGTTGATTAAAATTTACAATATAAAATTGATATTTCCACAAAACGGATGTAAGTATTTTTGTTTCATTGACTAGTATTATATCGATCGGACAGAACTTTATCCGATGTCAATTGCAATATAAATGGGGTTGAAGTTACCAAAAGTCAATCCTCTATATTCATGATATTGAAGTTTACGTGTGATTGTATTAAAAATGTCATTATTTTTTCAAACTAATCTAACTTTTTAATTTTGATAGATGTATATACCAGATGCGAGTATGAGGCCCAACTTAAATACAGTTATCTCTTATCAATTTCTAAGCGTTGTTGTTTCAATCCTGATTCAAAATCATTGATATAGGTACTCGTAAATCATGTAATTCATGATAGCAATACTTACTTATATTTTGTATAAGAAAGTAAAAACTAGGATTCTAGCAAGAAGAAAATCAAATGCTAGGCCATATTAATTATTTGCGAACTTAACAGAATGTCAACCAAAAAAAAATAGTTTAGATTTTATAGTATTTTGAAATGTAATTGCTGTCTCACTTTACATGAAGTTAACGAGCAGCGACTGTTACAGGAAATGCTTTGTGCATTTAAAGAATCAGATGAAAACCTTTATGCATGATAAATGAATATTGGTGAATATTTTTGATAGATAAGTTTTCCAGTAAAAAAATATCCGGCGGACGACAAAGATAACCCCTAGAATCTACAAAGACCCTGTGGCGATCGTAGCAACCAGTTGCGTTCCTTTAACGATCTGACGTCACGACTGGAGTTCTGTTTCAGTCACAAAATGGTATTGGTTTATACGATTGCATATCTAGTCGTTATTCCATGAAAAGAGAATAGGCAGAGGCAGCAGAAACTGACGATGACGTCCGTCCCACCGAAACCTCTAACAAAAGCGCTGATTTCCCCGTTGACTGTTGCCATTGTTCTGTGATTCATCTTCGAAGACAATACGCGTATGGACGCGTCGATGGATTTTTTGTTGCTTTTTTAATAATAATTCACCACTACATGTGATCTTACTTTCTAGTAAAAACATATTGGAGGCCCCAAACAGAAATGTTCTAAAAAAAATTATTAATATCGATGTCAACACTATTTCTCTTCCGCATATACTACACACATATCATCAGTAAAGAAATATTCCAAGCTTCAGAAATAGTCTGCAGTCTAAATTATTAGAATCAACGCAAGTGACGGACAATAAAACTATATTGGCATTATAGACAGTTAAATATTTATGAATTAATAAATTAAATGTTTCCTCAAAGAACAAAAAATTAACAAAAGGGTAGTAGAACAATGCAAAACTACATAAGAAAACATCGGCCATGTATGGCCCTAAATTTCTTTTACGTAGTCAATATATTTAGATTTGATAGTATATAAATTAAGATATAAAATGTTTAAATTTCAAGAAAGTATTTTCATTCATATCGTCCAGGTAATTGTTCATTAGGCATTATCAAAAGTTATTTTTTAGTTTTCAAATGAACTTTAAACATTACAAAATATTTTCATATCGTATTTTAAATTATTTACTAACCTTTGTAACGGGTTCACTAATTTGACTTCACTAAACTTATTTCTGACACTAACAATAAATGTCAAAATATTTGAATATTTAAAACAGTTGACATGCATAGTAGATGCGATGTATTATATATAATTTTCCATACCTATGTAACTATGGCAATATAAATAAGATAATAGCAATTTTCTCGTAACTGGTACACTTTTTGAAGAAATGTTTCAAACAAAAGTTGCTCAAAATATGAATATCTTTAACTTTAATTATAACTATTTTACTGTAAGTGCAGCCGTTTCGAAGATATCCAAAAGTGACTCAAGTAACATGCACTTCCGATTTGAATATGCTTTTCAAAAATAGGAGGTTTTCTTCCCAGGCATATACAAATCTTAAGTTTAAAGTTTTATAATTTTATCTTCAACAGTGTAGGCTGTAGAGCGTTCACACACACACACAGACGTCATTCCAAAAATAGTCAGACTAGATTCAGGAAGGTCAAAAGTGTTTTTTCCGTTAAAACTAGAGATATTTTTTTTCATGATTACAATACTTACTTATTACTTCGTAAAATAAAGTAAACATCAAATTATGTGATGCATTTAAGCAGGAAAGTAGTATACACAGTATCTGTAACGTAAAATCAAAAGTTAAACAATAGTAATTTTGCTCCTATCATTCATCTCATTCTTTCCCATACATCAGCAAAAATAAAAACACAAAAAAGATGATAGAACTTCCATGGATAAAACACTGTCTCTTTTGTTTTGATGGTTGACAGATTGTCAGTACACTTGACACTTTCGTAACAATTTTGACATCTCTGAACATATTCGATTCAGTCTGACAGATACACAACTCCTCCATCTAGATATTATTTTTCCTTTTATTTATTTTTTATCATGAACTATTCATTAATAAATTAATGTTATATGTTTCATGAAATTATGTTAACATATTTTACAAACTCTCGAATCCACTACAGAAAAGAACAAGCGTAGGCAGAAGTGAAAATACTTGTAGTGAAAACATTGACTACGTGTGGCATACCTTTACATTTTGAATTGTTACTTTCTTTTACGAAGTAATAAGTAAGTATTGTAATCACGAAAAAAAAAAAATTCTCGAAATTTTAACGGAAATACATCTTTTGACCTTCCCTGAATCGAGTCTGAATATTTTTGGAATGACGTATGTGTGTGTGTGTGTGTGTGTGTTTTATGAAACTTTAAACTTAAGATTTGTATATGCCTGGGGTGAAAACCTCCTATTTTGAAAAGCATATTCAAACCGGAAGTGCATGTTTACTTAAGACTTTTTTTGCAATTTCTGCAATATCTCCGAAACGGCTATACTTGCAGTAAATATAGTTAGAATAAAATTGAAAGATATTAGTATTCTGCACAACTTTTGTTTGAAACATTTCTTCAAAAAGTACCAGTTACAAGATCTTATCTTATTGATATTGCCATAGTTACGTAGGTATGGGAAATTATACACAATAAATCGCATCTACTATGCATGTCAATTGTTTTAAATATTCAAATATTTTGACATTTAACATTTATTGTTAGTGTTACAAATTAGGTTAGTGAGAAAACGTTACAAAGGTTAGTAAATAATTTAAAATATTATATATAAATATAAATGTCCGGCCATAATAATTTTTAGTAATGTGTAATGAATAATTATATTTTTAGAAATCTGACAATAATCTAACTTTACCACAATTTTACTGGACATAATGAATGAAAATATTTTCTTTTAAATTTAAACATTTTATATTTTTATTTATATACTATCAAATCAAAATATACTTACTACGTAAAAGAAAGTTTAGGGCCAATACATGGCCGATGTTTTTTTTTTGTCTTATTGTTTGGTTTTACAGTTATGTTATGTAAGTGAAAATGTTAAATAGTAGAAGATGTATCTGTATGTAATTAAATTCATTAATTTTATTTTGGTTATTATAGTAGTTGTATTTTAGCACTTTACGCAAAGCATCCAAACATATGTATATGGATGTAATTAAAACAGAAATTATGGTTTACTATATATCCGTGAAATTTGTATAAAGACCCATAATAACTGAATATGAAAGAAATAGAAACAGTTTTAAATATTTAAACGTTTATTTTCATATTAGAGTTAGGTCTAACTTTAACGTGATTATGGTGTTAAATATTTAGATCTATTTCGTTGTTAATATAGGTTATACCTGATAATTTTTTTCTTTCTATACAAATATCTGCTTGTATGTAGAATGTAGCGAGCATTAGTAAGTTGAAGAGCAACTGGCAACCAAAGCACACAAGCTATACAAATAGTACATTGACAAATTCAACAATAATTATTGGCAATCCTGTAATAACAGTAGCAAGGGTTGATGACTAAGGGACAAGAGGACTATTTAATTAATCACCTATAGATGTTGAATGACAACAATGTATACTAAAGTGACCGATACTATATCGCCCATTTTAAGCATTATACGAATGATACCAAGCACGATATATAATTTATAATATATTTAGGTTTTAAAAGTTGAATTATGCAAAATAACATTATCAAAATGTAATTCATCCTGCAACAATCATAATATGTAATATTTTAAGAAAATGCTTCATTTGCATAGTAACAATTCATATATTATTTCAAATCTCTGTCTTAAAAATCATTAACAGTTCGAAGAAGTATTATTAAAATATTCGTTGAATAATTTTGAATTGCATATAACTAAATACAATAAAACAATCACATTTTTATGTTTTTACTTTCTTTTACGAAGTAATAAGTAAGTATTGTAATCACGAAAAAAAAATTTCTCGAAATTTTTACGGAAATACACCTTTTGACCTTCCCTGAATCGAGTCTATTTGACTATTTTTGGAATGACGTCTGTGTGTGTGTGTCTGTGTGCCTGTGTGTATGCGCTCTACAGCCTACACCGTTGAAGATAAAATTATGAAACTTTAAACTTAAGATTTGTATATGCCTGGGGCGAAAACCTCCTATTTTTGAAAAGCATATTCAATCCGGAAGTGCATGTTTACACAAGACTTTTTTTGCAATTTCTGCAATATCTCTGAAACGGCTATACTTGCAGTAAAAATAGTTAGAATAACATTGAAAGATATTAGTATTCTGCACAAGTTTTGTTTGAAACATTTCTTCAAAAAGTGTACCAGTTACGAGAAAATTGCTATTATCCTATTTATATTGCCATAGTTACATGGGTATCGAAAATTATATATAATAAATCGCATCTACTATGCATGTCAATTGTTTTAAATATTCCAATATTTTGACATTTAACATTTATTGTTAGTGTTACAAATTAGTTTAGTGAAAAAGCGTTACACAGGTTAGTAAATAATTTAAAATATATATAAATATTTTCTCTGGTTTAAAGTTAATTTGAAAACTAAAAAATGCCCGGCCATAATAATTTTTAATAATATGTAATGAATAATAATATTTTGTTTATACTACTATAAAATCCAACATTTAAAATCTGAAATACATATGTTTTCTTTGGAAATCTGTCAATTAACTAACTTTACACTTTTATTGGACAATGAATGAAAATATTTTCTTGAAATTTCAACTTTTTATATTTTTATTTATATACTATCAAATCTAAATATACTGACTACGTAAAAGAAAGTTTAGGGCCAATACACGGCCGATGTTTTGAATCTGGTTTCTACAACCTAATTTGATGGAAGATATCTTGAAATAAAATATAAATATGATACAAAAACTGATTTAAAAATATTCGTTATTGGTTCACATGAAATAGTAGTTGCATATTGCTGGAGGTTAGAATTTTTGAATGAAATAAATATCATAAAACAACAGTATTGGTGTAATACGTAGCCAGCAAATATATTCTGTATGTTTGAGCAAAAAAAAAACATACACAAATATACGAATTTTAAAAACTATTTATTCGAAAATTAACCAACAAAAATATAAATGTAATGGACCTTGTATAGAATATCCAGTAGTACGATACTGTATGCCTGGCGGCCCGTAACCGGGAAAATGCCCACATGGCAATTTCAATTTGTCCCTCTTGCCCCAATTGCATGATGAACGAAGTGGGAAAGGGAAACAACAAAACAGTTCACATAGTTTTCCATACAATGAGACGAACAGACAAAACGAGATAGGTAGATGAATGCGATTATACAAGTAAACGAGATGAAATGAATTAAATGAACATGTAGCAAGCACAATGTCCGCACCCGCATAGTGAATTTGCCTCATATTATTTTACAATTAAATATCAACGTTTGGTTTT
Organism: Nebria ingens riversi; assembly: GCA_018344505.1. Classification (NCBI taxonomy): domain Eukaryota; kingdom Metazoa; phylum Arthropoda; class Insecta; order Coleoptera; family Carabidae; genus Nebria; species Nebria ingens. Next base: position 19,276 of record JADQWA010001384.1, read on the forward strand.
CAGCGGTTACGCTAATGGTTACACACCGTTTGTTGTTTTGATGACCAATGGATACCAGTTACCTGGTTACACAATATATAAACAACCCAGTAAATTAGGATAGAGATGTGAAACATCATGGTTACACAGAGAAAATTTTCATTCAGTACATAACGGTTGAAATGTAGGTAATGAAAAATAATCAACATTTGAAATAAAAGACTTTGACAGGTTGGTTTAATTACGGTTTCCTTAAGCAAATAACTTTATTCATTCTAATTACTGTTCATTGTCAAAAGCGTAACGTTTTTATTGCAATTTAAACAGAATTTTGACTGTACACGCAAAGGATAAATTGGGTTTTCTAAAGTAAAGGTTTTACAATATTTATATGCACATGATGAGTAACGCATTGAAATTCTGGACAGTTTACTTAATCACAATAAAAAGAATAAAATTTATGAGCTAATCTTACATTTGATTCACTTTTAATTGAGAGCCGAACCAGGATATTCTTGAATTAATGGTCTGAAACTGGTGCCAACAAATTGCAATAATTTTATGGGGGATTTAATCTACAAAATATTTGGCACCAAATGCTCAATAATTCACGTAAAATTAATTAAGATTAAACTGGCATACATTTGCAGTATTTCTTAGGAATAATTGTTGCAAATTAATAAAATAATTTAATTCAAAAAGATAATCTTTATGATAAAAATCAAGTAAAAATGTTAATTGTTTTACAGTTATGATAAGAGAGAACGTAATTCATTCGGAATATATCATTTTATATAGTGCAACAAAATTAATTGCAATAGAAGTTGCTGTATATACAAACAAGTGGTACATCAATTTTTATGAACTCAATTAGCGTATGTTTCTTTAGTTTTTTCGGAGAAACCCCATAACTCGACAATAAACCATAGTATTTAGTCTTAATTAAAATATAACCGCTAAAACTGATCATAATCGCAAATAGTTTCAGCTGCAGTGTTGCCGATTGGTGACCGACATTGCCAGTGTGAAGCAGACAGTTCGACAGTAGCGCCACTTGACCTTCGGTGTTAAATCTCTTTGCGAAGAGTACATCATAGTGCTTAAAAGTACGCGGCAGTATTTGAAATAATGCGGCAGTATATTGAAGTGAAATTAAAATCGATAAACGCATGCGCTTCAATTTGATTGCGCATTGCCCGAGATTGCTAGTACCGGCAGTCTGCCAGTGATAGCCTTGGACGAATCTGCAATATATTTTCACATTTATATTTGTTTTATTAGTCAGTAATTGTGATGCATAAATCTTTGTTTATTTTTATCTACAGAGCCGTTGTACATTTGGATACTGTTGGATAAAGTAAGTATTTATGAAGTACAGTTATAGTCTTTAAATATTATTATTTAGTAACTAAAATGGTGTACGAGTAACACTGTCTTTGATAATCGCATCTTACGAACTAATGTTATTATAAATGCATTTGCATCAATGTATAATAACATAAATAAAATTAAGATCGTATACGTATAGTGAGTATAAAAAAGCCTACACTACACAAGATTTTAAGCACTTGTGTCTTTAATTGAAATTGAGTGCGTTGTACTGTGCACCGTTGCCAAGCGTCTATTGAGATGCGATTGACTCTAAGGAGAAATAAGCGAACGAAAGATGCCCCTAAGATGTAAGATTACGAATACCAAATATCATTCATTTAGTGTCGGTACCTTTATAAAAATATTTTAATTTATAAAATAAATTAAACAGAGTTTTTGATAAATTGATTGAAATACATTTACATATGCATATTTTCAAACCAATCGCAATATTCAATGACAGTAAGAATGATTTTCGTTAGATCGGGTTGTATTTCTAAATTTTATAATTTAAAATTTCAATTGAAAGTATTAATAAGAAAATTGTATATTTATGTACCAGTTTTTTTTTTCCTTTTGATGAGATTTTTTAAAATTATTATTTAATTCGGAACGAATATATTTGGGTTCGAACTGTACTCGAGAACGATCAATCCAATCATCGATATGAATATTAAACACATCAAACTAAAGACGCATCTAAAATATACCTATATCAAACCCGAAACAATAATGGCAAATATCGTTTATAAAATTGACTCATATAAAATCGTTTTTTTAAATTTGCAGGAGTGGTGAAGAGGGTCAATAAGTCATGGCCTCAATTTACGGAAAAAACGATATTTTCACAGAGTTCGAAGTAGCGTATAAATCCAAAATACCATTATCACTTAAAAAAATGTTGATAGCAAACGGATATGATAATGCAGCAGTATTAGCTGATATAAATGAAGAAGATATAACAGAAATAGAGACATTTGCGAAAGAAGTTTTACCTACCATAATACCATACGATGAGTATGAAGCATACTTCGGAATTTTTACACCCAGAGTAACTGCATTTAAAATTGTAAGTGGTCACAGAAAAATTCTTCACTTGATATCCAGATATTTCAAAAATAAAACAACGTATGATTTCACAAAAAAAGAGACTGTAGCGTCTACATCCGCTTCGTCGGCCAATTTAACCATATCTACGTCTTCGGAAAATGTTGCTGAACCAATGGTTTTAATAAATGAGAATTATGAACAGCCGAATGACATGGCTATTGAAGAAACTCTCCACATCTGTAAAGTCATAAAAGACTGGTTTGCAAAGAATTGTAGTGCCGAAATACTGAACACGTACAGGGATCCAATGACTAGCATGCAAATAGATACGAAACACGTAGGTGATGATAATTTTGTGGCAACAATCAAATGTGTCATATGTGACAACTCGATTAAAGTGCAAAAGATACCTACAAATGGAGGAAAAAGCAGATGGATATATAGTAATTTCTACAAACATTTCAAGAAACATTTTATTTTGCCTGTCTTAAACAACGAAAATATACCAGAGATATGCACTCTTCGGTTTATAGAGCCAAAAACAGTAGTCGATCAGAAAAAACTTCCATTTGGAACGCTATCAGAATTGTCCTTAAGTCAGCTAGACAGTGACACACTCTCACAACCGACCACTTTTTCTCATGTAAATACCGACGAATGCTCATGGGCAGTGGAGAGGCCAGCGAAAAAAATTAAAACGGAAGTTTCACATGACACAGAAGACGTTATATAAATGAATAGTAACATTACTAACACTGTTAATCAATAATATTAAGAATTCATCTTCTTGTAAATCACACCTTCAATAATTACAAATAAAAACAAATTAACACAACCATAGTACTAACTTTATATAATTATACCATTTATGTCTTAGTTGAAATTATAACTGCTCTAATTTTATTAAAGCAAATTTAAGGTGAACCATCAGGCTCGTTTAGAAAAACATCGTCTATCAAATGAAAATAAAAACATCGGCCATGTGTTGGCCCTAAACTTTCTTTTACGTAGTCAGTATATTTAGATTTGATAGTATATAAATAAAAAATAAAATGTCTAAATTTCAAGAAAAAATTTTCATTCATTGTCCAATAAAAGTGTAAAGTTAGTTTATTGTCAGATTGCCAAAGAAAACATATGTATTTTAGATTATAAATGTTGGATTTTATAGTAGTATAAAGAAAATATAATTATTCATTACATATTATTAAAAATTATTATGGCCGGGCATTTTTAGTTTTCAAATTAACTTTACACCAGAGAAAATATTTATATATAATATTTTAATTTATTTACTAACCTTTGTAACGCTTTTTCACTAAACTTATTTGTGAAACTAACAATAAATGTTAAATGTCAAAATATTTGAATATTTAAAACAGTTGACATGCATAGTAGATACGATTTATTATATGTAATTTTCCATGCCTATGTAACTATGGCAATATAAATAGGATAATAGCAATTTTCTCGTAACTGGTACACTTTTTGAAGAAGTGTTTTAAACAAAAGTTGTTCAAATCATTAATATCTTTCAATTTTATTCTAACTATTTTACTGTAAGTGCAGCCGTTTCGAAGATATGCAAAAAGTGTCTCAAGTAAACATGCACTTCCGGTTTGAATATGCTTCTCAAAAATAGGAGGTTTTCGCCCCAGGCATATACAAATCTTAAGTTTAAAGTTTCAAAATTTTATCTTCAATAGTGTAGACTGTAGAGCGCATACACACACGCGCATACACACACACACAGACGTCATTCCAAAAGTATTCAGACTCGATTCAGGGAAGGTCAAAAGGTATATTTCCGTTAAAATTTTGAGAATTTTTTTTTTCGTGATTACAATACTTACTTATTATTTCGTAAAAGAAAGTAAAAATACTATTCGATGTGTATTTGCATAAAAATGCATTTATTAAAATTTCAATTATTTTCTATTTGTATTAATGGAGAAAAAAAAAAACTATTAAAAAGTGCCTATTTTGGGAGTTTTTATTTTTAAAAAAATGTCATGCGATGTGTATTTGCATTAAAAATGCATGGTAAACATTTCATTTATTTCTAGCTAGTTTTATTGGAGATAAAAAATAAAAATAAAATAAAAAAATAGGCATTTTTTCATAGTTTTTATTTTTTTCTCCATTAATACAAATAGAAAATAATTGAAATGTTTTTCATTGCATTTTTATGCAAATACACATCGAATGGTATTTAATTTAATTTCATTTGATAGAAACGACGGTTTAGCGAGCTTGATGGTTCACCTTAACAAATCTACCAAATTGTCAATGTGCTATTTTATACTGATTTCCCATTGTTTGTGTAAAACCTGTCCCGAGAAAAAGAAGCTTTAAGAATTAGACAGACCATGGTTGAAACTAAAAACTGGTATCTAATAATCAAAATTATTCTTATAAAAATTAACGTTGCTTTGAACTTAAACTGTTAAGTAATCAGTTAAAACATGATATATAATTTAAATAGAAATAAAGTAAATAAATTACATTTCAGTAGTTCCTTTTTCATATAAATGTGTCCCTTTATTATGCCATCGATCACATTTTCCCGAACAGTGTAGATCGTGTATATGATTCGCTGAATTTTAAGAAGTAACGTAGTGGAGCTGTAAATAACCATCTTTTACGTTTTTTCTCTAATTTACTAAGTTTTTATAAACGCATAATCGCTACCATGTATATAGTATATGAATCTTTGTTACTTTACGTCATTATATTATATCCTTACTTTACTTCACTAATAACCATTTGCACTAACAAAATTTAAACAAACTTAAGTATATAGTCGAACTTAACTTTAAGTTAACTTGTTGTTTAGTTATACCATGAAGTTAATCTAATTTTACATGATAAACCAAACATACATTTAAGTCTCAGAAATTGAAGACTTAGACGCAACTTATAAATTTAAAAACAAAACATATTACAAACAGATTTGCTTGAATATGATAATTTTGACAGAATATTTACAATAGTTTCTTGGTTGGCCAACGTTGCTACCTACGCCATCAGTATCTAGAAATGACAAATACTTGTGTGATGTGTTCAACAAGTATCTATATAAGTTACTATTATATAAAACGCATGTGTAAAATGTGCAACAATTAAGATTAAAATAGCCCGGATTTACAAAATCATCAATTGTAAAAGACAACGTTCAATAACATTTTGCATTATACGAGTATTTAAGAAAACTACAATTTACGTAAACATATACTTATAAAGGCACCAATATTCGCTGAATGTAAATTGACCATAATTTTGGGATACATTTTCATTCAGCACACGATTCAATATCATTTGACATATGTTTGGTGACAAATATACTATTTGCCACTATCAAACACCATTTGAATTTTGAATTATATAAATTGAAACGAATCTATGATGAAACATGTGACAGTTGCAAATACGCGTTATTGAAAGGTTGACCATTCTCTCACCCACATAATTATGATTATATTTTGTATTAGGTTCCTAAAACGTTAACATGTGTCCGAAATAAAGGAAGAAGTTTTATATAATATTTTAACTATTCGTCTTATTTTTGGCCATTATTTTTATATTCTGTTTAGTGTTTATTACTATTAGTAGCTCATAAATAACGAGACGATGGTCACCGGTGCTAGCGGCAACTTGTGAAGCTCAAATGCGACGTATATTATTTTACTGGTATTGAATTAAAATTGAAATATGGCAACACAAATTTAAAAGATATAAAAAAATTGTTTTTTTTTTCTATACCTTTTAACTACAACTTAGTCTAGTGATTCATTTCACGATTGGTATATCCTGTACATACAATTTCGCTTTGTTACTTAAACCGCTTTATTCTACTCTCCTCCTGTAATTATGAATAGAAATATTACAAATTAATATCCACGAATTGAATACGAGAATTCTTTGAATACGGTGGAATATTAATGCTAGTGAATAGACGAAACATAATTTATTACAACAAAATTCTACAATATGTGTTTCTTCGTAAATTAATTTACTGAAATATTGAGGAGCAAACAAATACATATTGTTTTGTATAGAACAATGGTTTGTAACAATTTGCAAATGAATTAATATTGATATATATAATTAGTATCTATATAAATTATAAAATAATTTATGTAATAATTAAAAAACATCGGCCATGTGTTGGCCCTAAACTTTCTTTTACGTAGTCAGTATATTTAGATTTGATACTATATAAATAAAAATATAAATTGTTTAAATTTCAAGAAAATATTTTCATTCATTGTCCAATAAAAGTGTAAAGTTAGTTAATTGTCAGATTTCCAAAGAAAACATATGTATTTTAGATTTTAAATGTTGGATTTTATAATAGTATAAAGAAAAGATAATTATTCATTACATATTATTAAAAATTATTATGGCCGGGCATTTTTTAGTTTTCAAATTACTTTTAAACCAGAGAAAATATTTATATATAATATTTTAAATTATTTACTAACCTTTGTAACGGTTTTTCACTAAACTTATTTGTGACACTGACAATAAACGTAAATGTCAAAATATTTGAAATTTAAAACAGTTGACATGCATAGTAGGGGAAACCTCCTATTTTTGAGAAGCATATTCAAACCGGAAGTGCATGTTTACTTGAGTCACTTTTTGCATATCTCCGAAACGGCTGCACTTACAGTAAAATGGGTAGAATTAAAGTTAAAGATATTAATGATTTGAACAACTTTTGTTTGAAACATTTCTTCAAAAAGTGTACCAGTTACGAGAAAATTGCTATTATCCTATTTATATTGCCATAATTACATAGGTATGGGAAATTATATATAATAAATCGTATCTACTATGCATGTCAACTGTTTTAAATATTCAAATATTTTGACATTTAACATTTATTGTCAGTGCCATAAATAAGTTTAGTGAAAAAGCGTTACAAAGATTAGTAAATAATTTGAAAACTAAAAAATGCCCGGCCATAGTAATTTTTAATAATATGCAATGAATAATTATATTTTCTTTATACTACTATAAAATTCAACATTTAAAATCTAAAATACATATGTTTTCTTTGGAAATCTTACAATAAACTAACTTTACAATTTTACTGGGCAATGAATGAAAATATTTTCTTGATATTTAAACATTTTATATTTTTATTTATATACTATCAAATCTAAATATACTGACTACGGAAAAGAAAGTTTAGGACCAATACATGGCCGATGTTTTATTTAATAAATTTTCGATCAATATTTCTTACATCTTAACAATGAAATGTAGCAACGAATTAATTTTCTTATTGTATAAACTGGTAAAAAAGATATAAACATTTTTTGTACATTTATTTCATAATGATATGAAAATAGTTTTATAAACTGTTAACCAATTCATCAGGTCTAATTTTCACTTAACAGATTTCAAGATATGCAATTGAATAAATATTTAATTTTTAAAAATTCATCTCTATTTCACGTTAGAATTTTGTGTGAAACACATTAATAATAAAAAGCATTCAGAAAGAACATCTTCATACACTTACGTTGAACATTGATTGAATTTTCAGATAACACGATTCATTTTCCTCATTTTAACATGGAATTAATCTTTACCGAAACAGTATACGCGAGCGAATGTACTAGGACAGAAGATAGAGAAGCGTGCAACCCGAAATAAAAACGACAGACATCCAAAATTGTTTATCAAACTTTAAACAATCAAAACTAAATACTGAGTGCAGATATAAAATTGCCCGTTTCAGGGAATCATGGGTGGGTGCTTGTTAATACGAAAATAAATTTTCAGCCAAATCGGTTGAACCATGTGTGAGCTACAGCCCTGCATCTCTATTTTCGGAGTTATTGACTAAAATAATTGGAGAAAAATAGCAACCTATCGCAATTATTTCAATTGCCTAAAAAGTAAAAAAATAATTTAAAAAATTGAGAAAAAAATGCGTAATATCGATTTTTCTCGGTATTTTAACTATAGATAATTATTTTCATCGCGATCGAAGACATATTTTTTTTTGCTTCAGATGATGTTTTTTAGACTCTCTTAATTGTTTAAACATTAAAAACTAAAAACTGGGTGTAGATATAAAATTGCCCTTTTCAGAGCATCGTCAGTAGAGGTTTGTTAATACGACAATAAATTTTCAGCCAAACCGGTTGAACCATGAGGGAGCTATAGCCCTGCATGTATGTTGATAGCGAAAAGCGTAAACCCCTTGGAAAAAAATCGTTATTTGAACAGAAATGTTTTTGTCTACGATTAAGTCCAAAATATCTTTATATCATAAATCAAAAGTGCTGAACTCAAATCAACCATCAGTCATGCTGAAAAACGTCTAGTTTTGAAGTCAAAAAGAATTAAAATTCTGGAAAATTAATGCCTAATATTGATTTTTATAGTAATTTTAACTATGGAAAATAATTTGCATCGCGATCGAAAACATAATTTTTTTTGCTTCACGCATATGAAAATTGCACAAAACTTCATAATATATAATATGTACGGAGAATATATTCAATATATGTTAGCGTGGATTATATTATATGAAGAGTTCTGTACCGATGCCGCCTTGGATGTTATTCTTACAGAAAGGTTCCTTTTATGTATATAAATCCTTTTATGTGTTAATATAAAATACGAATTTTACATATACTTTTCAGTTATCTATTTTTACGTTCGAATTTACCTGCAATCTCGATGAATAAGAGATTTTCTAGAAATTTCATTTTTCGAAATAAAAATGTTTCGTTGCTCTCGCTCGTACGGTTTTACTTTATTTTCATACAATGTCGATAATGTGCTTTATCCAAATTTACTTTTGGATTTTGCATTAATGGATATACCATTAAAACCAATGTATATATGCTCGTACGATATTTATGAATATATATATTTTTTAGTAAGAGACGTAGGTACGCTTTATTATTCACATGGGTTGAACGTTTTCCGTCGTCAATATAAAAATACCATTATCAATAAAATGTATTTAACTTTATCAATAATATATCGTCCCGCTCAAATCTACGCCATTTGCTATACATACTGGAATTCCTGCCAAGTTCAAGTGTTAGACTGCCTGTCAAACAAAAATGTCCATTTAACCGTATATGTCTATTTTAGAGAATAGGTTGTGAATCAACTCATACCCAATGTAATAGTAAAACATATAATTAAGTATCCTATATTGGTAAACAATTAACCAGTTTTGATGTTAATCATCGCTACCTACTTCGCAATAAACACTTTCATTGTTTATCACAAAATACCGTTTAAACTACAAGCAAAATTGGTGAAACTGTAATGAAAAATATACAAAAACAATTATTACCACTTAATTGAACAAGAACACAGAGTAATTAGAGATTGAACATGCATAGTTGCTATATATGTAGCTTGAATATTTCAAACATTCATTATAACAAACGCGACGGACTTGTTTACGTGAAATATTGAAATTATCCGGACGATAAAGCAAAGTGCGTCGCTGTTATCACCATATTTAATACGTAATGAATTGTTTGTTTTGCTAGTGTATACTCATCTGTGTATATACATACTCGTACATACATACATAGTATATCGAACTACTCCTGCATTTCAAGTGTATGTGTGTATAAACATAATATGCGCGCACATGTGTATGCGTGTGTTTTAATTATTCATATATGAAAATTAACATTCGCTGAACTGACATCGAAAAATTCACGCGTCAATTTGTACATCGAACATACTAACAAATAATCAATTCGGCCTTTATGACAAAACTGCTACCAGCCAAAACAATCGCATTGTCCTATCCTTTCCCTTTGCTTCTCACACATGTTGCCCATAAACACAGACTACCTTTTTAGCTCGCCGTACGTAGTACCGAAGAGCATAAGTGTTTGGCAGCATAATTAGTCTGTAACATTCTCGGTTTGAAAAATGTCCTTAACAAAAAGTTCGTCATTTATCGCCCTGATGACGAAAATGTAAATATCTCAAATACTTGGTAACATGTTGGTCGCTCGCTAGTCGTAAGATCAACCATCCTCACCTCTTCTCCTCTGAAGATACTAAGCCGATCTCAGCAAAATTTGGCACACATATTGTGTAGGGGCCCAATTCCATCCGGTCGTAAATTAAATCCAATCAAACCGTACTTCAGGAAATATTGGGCCCGCAAAAAAAAAAATACACCTTAAAAAGCCCTTAGAAAAATAATAGTTCTACCAAAAAAATCTACGTTAATTTCCAAATTATTTGATGTATTTAAACATTTTTTAGATTACAACTGAAAAATGTAAAATTACAATTTATTTGATGTATTTAAAGTTTATTCAAGTTATAACTGAAAGCCGTAAAAAAATAAGGAAAATAATAATTTTGAAAATTAATAAAATCAATAAAAAAACAATTGGGCTGTTTTTGTTATTTTCCGGCTTGCGCGATACTTTAACTAATGCATATGACAGTTGATATTTTAGATTGATTACTATATCGTTGTTGATTTGATTGTTACTTCGATTATTTTAATTATAGTGCATTAATAGTTATTTATGCAGAAATTCGACATGCCAAAGTTTAGGCAACAACTGGACGACGCCAAGTATATTTTTTATAATAACCAAGGTATGAATAGAGATATCTTTGATTAATTACTATACCATTCTTGGTTTAATAGTTGCTTTGATCACTATAAATATATTGTTTATTTATTCAGAAACTCGCCATGCCAAACTTTAGGCATTGGCGCAACCAATGCTAAACAGCGAAGCCAATGCTTGTTTAGATAATAGATCGTGATTCTAAATATGTATTGTGTCACTCAGACTAATTAAGCGTAATGCATGCACGTGTACTCTTAAATAAATATATAATAGAGAAGTAAATACAATCGAAAATGACGAATATACCATACTTTGATATAATATATAGATATTAGAATAGAAAACAACACAAAAAAGACCTGTACGAATGAAAGACAATGGCTAGAAAGAGGGACAAAATCAATTTCCGGAAATAACAAAAGATATAGACGGTAAATTTGTGAATCGGAAGATCAATCTCTAATATTTGCTCAGCGTTAAAAAGTCACGTTGCGTAAGAAACCAACACAATTATCGAAGCTACGCACCAAAGGATAAAAGCACACAGATAAGGCTTGTCCGTTTGTTTTGCACTTTCAGTTCGGTGCAAATTCAAGTGTCTAATGAGAAGTGTAAATATATTACTAAGGCTTTCTTATTTTATATATATATATATATATATATATATATATATATATATATATATATATATATATATAGATACGTATATATATATATATATATATATATATATATATATATATATATATATATATATATATGTACATACGAGGGTGGTCTGAAAAGTTTCCGACCACAACATGAAGATAGCAGCACTCGTAAATAAAAGCTAGGGAATTTCGTTGTTCATCTGTTGACAGTTACTCACCAAAGTTTCAGCCATTTTGGACGCGCAGTTGTTATGTAACAGTCGTTTGAGTGAGTGTTTTATGGAAATGGACAAAATCGAGTATCGAGCTGTCATCAAATATTTGTTTTTGAAAGGCAATACGCCTACGCAAATCAAAGATGAGTTGGATTCTGTGTATAGGGTCTCTGCACCATCATTTACCACAGTGAAATTTTGGGCAGCTGAATTTAAACGTGGCCGTAAGAGCTTGGGAGACGATGAACGTTCGGGACGTCCAAAAACTGCAACTACCGACGAAAACATCGCCAAAGTTCACGAAATGGTGCTAGACGACCGCCGAATTAAAGTGAGAGAGATAGCAGAGGTTATGAACATGTCAAAAGAACGTGTTTGTCACATATTAAATCAACATTTAGACATGAGAAAGATGTCCGCGCGTTGGGTGCCGCGTTTGCTCACGTTAGACCAAAAACGTGTCTCACACCTCAGCGGTTGCCATGGCGAAAATCCACGAATTACGGTTTGAACTGCTTGACCATTCGCCTTACTCACCATATCTAGCCCAAGCGACTTCTTTTTGTTTCCTCATCTAAAAATTGCGCTCGGAGGACAGAGATTTTCGTCAAATGAAGAGGCAATCACCTTCGTGAACAATTATTTTGCAGAGAAAAACGCCGAGTACTATTTGGATGGGTAACAGAGATGGGAGCATCGCATGGAAGAAGTGTGTAGAGTTACAAGAAGACTATGTTGAAAAATAAAAAAATAAATTCTGAAAAAATGTCTTGTATCTTTGTTAGGTCGGAAACTTTTCAGACCACCCTCGTATATATATATATATATAATATATATATATATATATATATATATATATATATATATATATATATCTATATATATATATATATATATATATATATATATATATATATATATATATATATATATATATATACGAGGGTGGTCTGAAAAGTTTCCGACCTAACAAAGATACAAGACATTTTTTCAGAATTTATTTTTTTATTTTTCAACATAGTCTCCTTGTAACTCTACACACTTCTCCCAGCGATGCTCCCATCTCTGTCACCCGTCCAAATAGTACTCGGCGTTTTTCTCTGCAAAATCTCCAAACAATCAAAATGCAATTATCATTTATATATTTAAAGACGAAACTAATTCATAATCATAAGATTTGAAAATAAAAGCAACCGTCATTCTTGAGGAATTTTCGATAATTTATTGCAATTCAAAAAAATAAATTTGTAAAAATTGCAATCTAAAAACATATAAACTGAGAAATATAAATAAGCAAATTGACACATACCGTCGTTCTTTTCGGTTAAGGCGTTTATTCCGGTTACCCAAGCTGTAACAATAGAAATAATTATTTAGTTTTTTAGGAAAATGGATGGGAGTAGAAGACATAGTTTGGCAATACACTGACATAAATTTATTGCCGTGACAGATGTACAAAATATATTTAATACAGCTATATACACTTACACACAGATGTCAAAGTTTATTATTTTGTATATGTTTTAGAATAAACTTCAGGTACAGTTGCTAAATCAAGCAAAAAAAATAAAATTGTATGGCCTTACTGACGTCACGTTTAATACTATTTGAATGAGGTTTTAGCACCTCGATTTCGATGGAGCTGTTCTATAGCCCATTGCTATTTTGATAACTATCCGTGAATGAGTGCTATATGCCCTTTCATTCCTCATCAAATATATCACCAGTAAGAGTTGCTATCGTTGCTAAAAATACAGAATAGATTCCCAGATGTGTTCGTGTAATATCAAACGAAATAAAATAAAGCATCAAACTTATACATCTCGACTGCCCAAAGCCTTTGGTGTTTCCGGCATCAATTGTTTGCTCTATCGATATTTTTTTCACACAAATATCTTACAAAATATATCTTTATATCAGCGCAAAAAAAAAGATGTTGACCAGGCTTTGTACGAGAAATAACATTTGAAGAATGCGTATATGTACTTCAATTTTTATGTTCAAAACAATAGAAATTTAAGCTCCATACAATGTGAGGAAATAAAACACCGATTTGAACAATTTAGATATAAATAATTATGTAATTATAAGTTAAGTACATATTGTTGTAACTTTTAAACCGACGAAATAATAATAAAATTCAGTTACACACTTTAAAAATTTTCTTCTAATTGTAATAATATGTTTGTAAAAGTACTTACCAATTAAGAAAAATATACACAAAGTGGAACTCACCTAAAACAAGTAAACAACCCAATTTCGGTATAAGTTGTGATGAAGCATAATTTTCTGATAATTAATTATAAATTAAACCGTTATCTAACGATCTAATTTTTGGAGATGTTGTCATGTACAGAATATCTTAAAGTTCATGTCTTGGCGGTATTGAATATTGGTACGCGGACTGGGTGTGAGGAAGCATGGGGATTGTGTTTAAACAGGAGTGGCAACAAACATGTGTACAAGGTGGATTGGGTGCAGTGTAAACAATATAATGATTAGAGTGGTGGTTTTCTCATACCATTTACTTCTCTATACCACCATCATCAACCCTTCTAATTTCTCAAATGAAACAATCTGCCATTTCAGCACTTGCTAATGTAATCTTTAAATAGAAAATTGTTTTTTTGTAATTATTTCATCTAATTTAGTAATATTGGATATAAATTAGGCTCACGTAGTTCTAAAATAGTACACGGATCATTTTCGAAGCAACGAAACTTTTAATTTGTTATGTAAGATCGTTCAGACAATATCCATTTGTGTTGATTTTACTTCTACTCAATAATTGATACGTTTCTTTTCTATTCCGCTTGCTCACAACTTTTCTTTCGTGTAACTAACTTGCAATCATATATGTATATCCACTTATTGCGAGGGCGACCCCGACATTCTCCCCACATTACCATACCATCTCACTTATTCTACGTAAGACATTTTTTACAATATCGCACTGCTCATACGTATTAATACATATTAATCATATCTTGGTAGGCATATGAAATTGGTAACAGTTATAGTGATAGTTTGACTACCCATAACATTTAGAAGAAGAAAAATTAGATTGTGTTTGCTACAGAGAAACAGTATTAAGCGTAGTATCAAATACAAGTCAAAATGTCCTATGGATTTGCACAAAACTAACCCATTAGTATTTTTTTTAAATATATGTATATGGCCCAAGAATATTTATGATCCATTAATAATCAATGAAATTGTATATTTATAACGATAAAAAAAGTTTTTTTTTGTGGAAAATGAAATATAAATAATATATGCGTACAAGAAAATATTTTCATTCATTGTGCAATAAAAGTGTAAAGTTAGTTTATTGTCAGATTTCCAAAGAAAACATACGATATGTAATTCAGATTTTAAATGTTGGATTTTATAGTAGTATAAAGAAAATATTATTATTCATTACATATTATTAAAAATTATTATGGCCGGGCATTTTTTAGTTTTCAAATTAACTTTAAACCAGAGAAAATATTTATATATAATATTTTAAATTATTTACTAACCTTTGTAACGGTTTTTCACTAAATTTATTTGTGACACTGACAATAAATGCTAAATGTCAAAATATTGGAATATTTAAAACAATTGACATGCATAGTAGATGCGATTTATTAAATATGATTTCCCATACCTACGTAACTATGGCAATATCAATAAGATAAGATCTTGTAACTGGTACTTTTTGAAGAAATGTTTCAAACAAAAGTTGTGCAGAATACTAATATCTTTTAATGTTAATCTAACTATTTTTACTGCAAGTATAGCCGTTTCAGAGATATTGCAGAAATTGCAAAAAAAAGTCTTAAGTAAACATGCACTTCCGGTTTGAATATGCTTTCAAAAATAGGAGGTTTTCGCCCCAGGCATATACAAATCTTAAGTTTAAAGTTCCATAATTTTATCTTCAACGGTGTAGGCTGTAGAGCGCATACACACAGACACACACACAGACGTCATTCCAAAAATAGTCAGAAATGCCCGGCCATAATAATTTTTAATAATATGTAATGAATAATAATATTTTCTTTATACTACTATAAAATCCAACATTTAAAATCTGAAATACATATGTTTTCTTTGGAAATCTGACAATAAACTAACTTTACTGGACTTTATTGGACAATGAATGAAAATATTTTCTTGAAATTTAAACTTTATATTTTTATTTATATACTATCAAATCTAAATATACTGACTACGTAAAAGAAAGTTTAGGGCCAATACATGGCCGATGTTTTTCTTCGTGATTACAATACTTACTTATTACTTTGTAAAAGACAGTAAAAAATGTTTGAATTAAATACGAACAAAATAAGTATTATAATAATTAATATATAATATTAATTTTATGAAATAATTATCAGTTTGTTGTTTGGGCACAAATGTAACTATATGTTTTTCATTCGTTGTCGAAACGGAAACAATTAGTTTCGCAATTAATTAACCACGAATGCTTAATTGACGTATAGGTTGTGATGGACAAGTAATGTACTACATGTATTTGTGCTAAACAATATATGAGATGATTAAACAAAATGTTAACGATAGGACTCATAAAAGACCACTAGTTACAGTATTCAACCAATATACACACTTACGGTTTTAACCAACACAGAGTGATAAACGAAATTCATAAATACACCAAAATAAACCTTCTATTGTTATCTCATTCGAGTTATTTTGAATAATCTCGTGTATACTATTATATCTAAATTAAACATCGGCCATGTATTGGCCCTAAACTTTCTTTTACGTAGTCAGTATATTTTGATTTGATAGTATATAAATTAAAATATAAAATGTTTAAATTTCAAGAAAATATGGGTAAAGTGAGTATTAGGAGAGCCACTGACAGTTGCTAACCAGTTGCTAACGAAATACACTGAAAGTATATCCTACGATGTGATTTGCCCCTTAAGCCAGGGCAAGGATTAGGTTTTTGGCCGCGGGGTGGGGGGCGGACAGATCAAGAAAACCCTATGAACTATCTGGAACTATCCTTCAGCGGTTATGCTTTTTTTTTGACATACGTCAGTGGCCGTCCTGCGCACACAGACGTTCCAAAAATAGTTAGACTCGATTCAGGGAAGGTCAAAAGGTGTATTTCCGTGAAAATCTCGAGATATATTTTTTTCGTGATTACAATACATACTTTTTACTTCGTAAAAGAAAGTAAAAAGGTAACATAATTTTATAAAACCAAACATTGACAAAGCCAATGTTCACAACTTACATCTGGCTCAATGCTTAATGCTCAATCAATGTAATAACCAAATGAAAATTTAGTAAAATCTGCATTCTATGAGCATTGTCAAGACCAATGATGGTCTAATTTAAACAATGAATTAATAATTAATTTCATAAAATTATAAATCTATATTCAGGTTAAAAATCCCGCTAATGGTAGAATTAAAAATAGACCATAATTTGCTTATTATAGGAACGTAGAAATATATTCTATTAAATATTGATACTTGTTCTGAAGGGTAGGTATCATCTTTTCTACTTTCTTTTACGAATTAATAAGTAAATATTGTGTAATAAGTGTGTGTGTGTGTGTGTGTGTATGTGTGTGCACGCGCGTGCGTGTTTCTCTGTGTGTGTGTGTGTGTGTGTGTGAACGCTCTACTGCCTACACTGTTGAAGATAAAATTATGAAACTTTAAACTTAAGATTTGTATATGCCTGGGAAGAAAACCTCCTATTTTTGAAAAGCATATTCAAACCGGAAGTGCATGTTTACTTGAGACACTTTTTGCATATTTTCGAAACGGCTGCACTTACAGTAAAATAGTTATAATTAAAGGTAAAGCTATTCATATTTTGAACAACTTTTGTCAGATCAAGAAACCCCTTTCGATGAACTATCTGGAACTATCCTTCAGCGGTTATGCTTTTTTTTTGACAAACGTCATTGGCCCTCCTAAGACTCACTTTGACCGTTTTTAATGATGCTGTACGTGTTGCAATTTAAAACTTTTTAAATATAAAACATAACTGGTGTTTAAACAATCAGCTGTGAATCTATCCCACATTTGTCCCGCATTATAAGAGCCAATATGCATTACTCGATACATTCGTATCTGTAGTGTAACTACTGTATCGGTAACGGTATAGTTGGTTAGTGAACCGGGAACGAAGCGGGCAAGCGCATACATAATAACGTTCTGTTTCAATAGGCAACTACTATTACCCGCTAATCTACTATTGGGAGTTGTTAGTTCATGCTGGCTGCCAGGCTACAATTCAAACATGCAAATATCAAAATGCAATCACCGTAAAATGGAACGTAAAATTGTACTATTATTATAATTATTAAAGCAACTCTAATGCACTTCCATTTTAGGATTGATCCAAATGTTAAATGCACCACAATAAAATTAGATGGCATGTGTTATAAAGTTTAACATCATTATTGATTAACATTTTTTTATAAATTGTATATATATCTTATATATTTCATAATTGTATCAACAGATGAATTTACCCCTATATAGAAATTTTCTTTGGATCAGTATAAAAAAGAACGATGTTAAATAAAATATTAAATATATCGCTATTTGATTTTTCGCACATAAAACAATGTAATCAAAAATATCGACTCAAAAAATGTTCGCTTTTATTTTATAATTTTGAATAGTTTTACTAACTGAAGAATTTTATAAATTTCGAAATGATGTATGTAGCTCTAGGGCTAGAATGCATTTTTAATCAGTTATTTTCGATGGAAAACAAAAACTAATTAAACCTCGATTAATAATTAATATATTTATGATTTTATTACATAGAAAATCATTAAATATTCAATAAAACCATTTTAGCATATTTCACGAGACCAATTTGGTAAATATGTTTTAATTAGTAATTATTGACATGGTTTATGAATTGTCATAGTTTAAAATGTAACTACTAAAATATGTTATTAATTTAATAAATTTCAATTATTACTAAAGGCTATATGCTCTCACAATATAATATTTAAACGAAATTAATTTTCAAACTTTTTTTTTGTTATAAAAGTGACAGTTTAATAAAAAATTACAGCGTTGCTAAACTTGTCTTGAGAATTAAAATGTTATTATTTCTTTTGGTTCATGGGAACAAATATTCTGGTAAATAAAACACATAATAGAAGCACACATACCGTCGTGTTTCGAAAAATAAAATTAAGAATTTCATATAAACAAAAAAAGTACCTATGTATATACATAATATACTACTTGAAATGTGAGAAGTCTTTAATATATAAACTATTCTATCATATATGCATTATGTATGTATATACTTTCTGATATGCTAATGTGACGATGAATAAGGGTTAGTCCATCTGTACGATATGTTAATTATAGTTTCTCTCTCACTCTGTCATTCAGTTGATTAAACTGTCTATCTCGTTCTAACTGAGTGAGTAACTCTGTAAGCTGTATACATAATCAAAGTGTCAGGAATATGCTTTAATATGCTAAATTCAAATCCCACCCCTGCTTTACTTAATATACAGCCACCTAGTTACTATTTTGCTTCATGCAAACCTTATTATCACCTATTAACAATTCATTATACATTGTTATTTCATATTTATGTATATTTGATTTTTTGTATATTGTTATTTTTTCCTTATTTCACATAACCCATATAAAAACATCGGCCACGTATTGGCCC